>CM062820.1:285226604-285444104 GCA_031772625.1 Pinus tabuliformis | reverse complement strand
GTATGATGAACAACAGTTGGTTCACAATTTAAACTTCACATATACGTGCACAAAACTTATGCACTGATGCACATGGATAACCTTTTCGCATTGGTAGAAAATGTTTAGGTTATCGAACACACCTAGCTATGGCTATATAAATATTGATTTTTTGTTGTGTTTGGTAAATGTAAATCCAGCAGGTGTGACACACCAACATACAATCTATCGCATCATGTCCAGTGCGTTGTCATTTCCAAAACATAACATCCGAAAGCATTGCATTTTTTTAATTAAAAAATATAGCAGTGCTTTTCTCAAGGCACCTCGTGGCATTTCTCTACAGGTACCACACTAGTGCTACATTGTTTCTATAGCACTGCTCATTTTCTAGCAAATAAAAACTACCTAGCGGTTCAATTTAGAAGATACCCCAAGGCATTTTGATAAGCTTACTACACCGAGGTGTCATTTGAAAATAACATCTGATTTCTCTTAAATTTAAAACTATAGTAGTGCTCCTTACTTGCATGCACTAGGATATTTTACCATGTAAAGCACACTAGTGCTATCGACTATGCAAGCACCTATCTGTTATGTTATTTAGCACACTGTGTTTTTATTTTTATTTTATAAAAATAATTTTTCGATGATGCACCGTGTTATATGAAACACCGACACTTGTATACAAAGTAAAGAAACGATGTGTTTGTAGATTTTAGACACATTGTCCAGAAAATATCCACTAAAACATTTTCCCACCCACCTTCGCTAGTCACCTCCATTACAAATGGATTTTTGGGCTATTTTTATAGGGGCCTCCACAAAAAATCTCCACTAGAAAGCATTTTCCTTGAAGTGGCTATACCACAAGCATTTAAACATGAGATTCTATGGAATTATGCTCCACCCTGGCTAGCTCATGGAATTGGTTCATGTGCGTGCTCCAACATGGATGAGGAGCTCACACTACTTAAATGAAGCCTTATCGAGCTATATAGATTCAACATGAAGATTTTTCATAGACCGATTAATGGTGATCATCATTTGGGTTCATTAAGGTAACTAAATACCCTTCATTTCCATTGCTTGAGTGTAATTTGGGGTTTGTGCTTGCTAATATTCGATCTCTGCAACCTCATGGCAGTTCTTGTTTGAGAAAGAAAGTTTCCTTCTATTTATTAAGAGAATTATAATCATAGCATGATTTTTCTACTTAGATTTACCACTCATAACTCTTGTGCATACTGGCAATGGAAAATGCGTACAACAAGTTGAGTTCGATGTTGTAAACCTCAAATTCTTTATTCCTTCTTATATATATATATATATATATATATATATATATATATATATATATATATGAATCTTCCTTAGAGTCCTTTCATGAATTTCACTCACTAATTGTTATCTTGGTATGTCTGGAGATTAAGCCCTAATTATTTTCCGAGGATTTTAGTTGCAATATTTCACTTTTAGAAGTATTTGACTTGGTTTTATCTTCTCCTAGGGTTCATTGGTGTAGTTTCTTATGGTAAGTATAAATATTGAAACCCTAACCCTAACATTTCAAGTGGATTATTTTCTGTATAAGTTGTAACTTAAATGCTAAGTATTTTCCCTCCATGGCAAGGTGTTGTGCAAATACTTCAGCCTTCTCGTGAGAGATAAATGTAATTCTACTTGTCGACATAATTCCATTTACATTTCTTATGTTGATTTCCTATAATTTTTTAAGAATTTGACTAAGGGTCTCGCTCTATTCTTTTTACAATTTAGTTACAGTTGTCATTGGGGTTTGTTTTGGGCATATCCTAAAGTAGAATTTTTAATTTCACTTATTTTCACCCCGATGGATGTAAGTGCACATTTTCTTTTATTTTTTTCCATGGTCCCCATTCCATTAACAGGCTTCTAGGTTTCTTGTGGCTCGACTAGAATTTCTTGTGTTAGGGTTTCTATTGAGAGGCCTTATGTTGGTTGTAAACACATATTTTCTTGCAGATTATCTGTCTGGAATATTTTTTGATAATATAAAGGTGAATTATTTGGTAGACAAAAATTTCAGTAATGTTTATGGTCCTTTGCTTTTATTTGAGGTTTTTTCCCATCTAGTTAATTTCCATTTCTTTTATTTCTTTGATGAATTTATGGAAAATACTTACATGGCTGAGGCTGTAAACTCTTTTTTTTTTTCATTTCTAGAATGATGGTTATGATTTTCTCTTTGAGGGTTCATCATCTGTTAATAAAATTTGGTTACCAAAATAAGGTTTTGCTAATTTTTTTGATGTAAATTGAGGTCGTTGACTATATTGATGTACGTTACAATTATATTCCTTTTGTTTATAAAGAAAAAGAGGGAAAACTATATAATTTCTTTTATTTTCCTAAAATGAAACATGTAGCTTGCTTACTAATTATTATAGGGCCTTGACATCCTTATTGATATTATTTTCCAATTTTGTTCTCTAATCATGTGTGTTGTACCTTAGTTATATGAATTTTGAATAGTTATATATCTTTCATTAACATTTGTACTAAACTTTCAATTGATTTTATTTTGAACATGCATATTTTATAACTTATTATAAATTTTCTATGTATTTATATGAATTATATAACTGTTACCCTATTGGAGTGTAAAAAATATGCCAAAGGCCTAGAAGACTCCTAGCATGGGAGATTTCTTCAGGTCTCATCAAGATTGGGCCTATGGATAGGGTTTTATCCATGTTATGGCATTAGACAACTAACATTCAGCATAGTTTTCTCTTCTTCCTGCCATAATGATTCCTTGGGCATGATTATTTTACTCTACAAATATTGGAATTAAATTATAATACCAATAAGATGTTAATATTCAGATATAGGTTGTGAGCATTTACTTTATTCTTACCACCTAGTACCATTTTTACCTTAGAAAACACTCTAGTTTTCCTTCTTCATATTCATCCACATAGAGGATGCAAGGGTGAGTTTATGGTTAGGACTTCTTACCACTTTCTAGAATAGATGAAATACTTGCTCTGTAAATAAAATCTTCCATTTACCTATAACACAACACAAAAAATTACGCACACAACTACATACATATTTATACATATATACCTATTAAAATTAGAGGACATTGCTAGAGATTTTCCTTTATTTTCTTTGTAGTACCGAAATAATTTTAAATTCATAATTACAATCTATTCCATTTTCATAAACCAAATCAGCCATCATAGAGTTAATCAAAATTCATATACTTATCTTAATTATTCGAGGAAATAAGTTAAGTGCTTCTATGCTCCTTCGAACCATGAACTAATTTTCTCATTTAGTTCCCCTCGAGCTCCACTCCTCCTTGCTAGAAAAATAACAAAGGAATCCTTTTTTCAATTTCACCTTCTTAACCATTTAGTAGCATCCTCCTAGCTTTTTGGGCTCAGGACGATTCTTTCTCTCCTACTGGCCTTTCTTAAAGTAACCACCTTTATCTTGTACAATTTTTAGTACACAAGTTCCATGTCATGACATCTATCTCCATTCATGAATTTTCTTGGTGATTTATTTTTGTCAAAAATTATTTTGAATGGTAAAAGGAGGAATTTTCATCATTTTTTCCTACTCCTTTGGCATAATTGATTCCACGTCTTTTCTTGGTAGTTAGAATATTAGTCTCACACATAGCCTTTAACATATTTTCAAAAATAGTAACACAAAATAATTAATTTTTCCTTTTATTTAATCAAAACAAATTTTTATATCATCACATCATTCAACTTTTCCCATTTAACCTTTCAACCACAGATTTAATATAAAATTCATAAAAGTGAATTTACCATGAGTATTAAAAACACAAGGGATTCCTCACTACAAGTTGTTCCTCCTTGGCTAGGCCAGATAAAAATTGAAAACTCAGGGGCTAACCACCTCACCAAAAACCCATCCTCACTAATGCTTTGCTTGTCACCAATATTCACCCCCTACCACTTTCAAATTAACTGAGAGGACACTATCTCAATGGTTTGGACCTGTAACAACACACCTTCTTTCACTCCATGCCAACAAGCAAGGTTCTGGGAACCCTCTCACACCTAAATAGTTCCCCTCACTATTATACCACCACCACTCTAAAAGTCGAGTCTAAAGTTGAGTCGTTGGGAATGTAGGGAATTTGGGATAACTGTCACAACAACACCATCATTCCCAAACACAGGAGCCCCATTGATTTCCAAAGCAAGGATGACCGAGTACCCTTCAACACCAATAATCCTTTTTCAAATTAACCGAACATCATGGTTCTCTTGGAATCACCCAACCCTTCCATGCCCAAAACAACAAACAGAATATGAAAAAATGCATATATAGAAAAACCAACAAAATCCACACAACGAAGATAAAATTTCCCTAAATGTCTTTCGAATTAGAAAAGAAGTAAGTAGACATAGAAAAAGGGTATTAGGTGGAGTGATATTTATTACCTAGAAGAAGAGCCAATTCTTTCCTCCTCTATCACCTCATAATGCCAACAAAATTTAGAGTGACTTCCACCTTCTCTGAGTACATATTTGGCAACCTTCTCTTCAAGCGTGTGAACACTAGTTCATCAATATCGAGAGATCCAAAAAGTATAGACTCCTTCCCCACAGCCAAAAAAATATACCACAACTTTTACCTTTGCTGGAAGCAAAAGATTTAACATCTACAATTCTTCGCCTAGTTACATCACTGTACCATTAGGATTATCATGGCAAGCCTCTGTCAACAGGTCCAAAATCCTTAAACTAGGACTCTCCCAAATACTTTGGTTTGTTGAACCTTGTAGGTGAATTCAACTACCTATGCAACTCATTCTAGCCATGTTTTCCCTCACACATGCAACACCTTTTTTTGCACGTCCTCATAATCCTAGCATGGGAGCATACCCAAGGGACATTATATCTTGCTTTTATTTTCTTTCACATGTCAAGAGCATGGTGCCACATCCGCCGAACTATTAGTCAGATGGGGCAGTGATGACCCCATATTCATCAACCTGTCTAGAGTATTATTAATTAGATATAATTTTAAAAAAGAAATTACAATTAAAAAAAAAAAAAGATTCCATTTTTATTATAATATAAATTACTTATATACATTCACCTTTAAAAAATATAATTCGCTTTTTATTATAATATAAAATATTTATATTTATGAAAATGATAATTAAACATTCACTATAAAATTATGTTTATAATTATTTTTTAATAATTATGTATTATTATGTCACTTTTTACGCAGTAAGATCTATGATCAATTTGTAGCTATTGGTTTGTCCATACTACAAATTTTTTTCAATTTTGTATATTTAACATTAAGCTTTTCCTTGAAATTTTTGGGTAACATCAGCCCGTCACCGCATCCTCGACTATTGATTTTTAGGGTTAACATCATCCTGTGTGGCTGTATTTATTGCATATTCTCCTTAGTAAATGTTGCATTTATAGAGTCGGGAGTCCAGTTTTTGAAGCTTTACACCACATATTTATTAGGAGTACCACTCTTCTAGACCTGGCTTCCCTTTTGATTTAGTAAAACTAGGTCGCCATTGCTCTGAAACTACAACTAGTTTCCAATGTCAACTAGGGTAACTCTACCCACAATCCATTTGAGAGTGGTTTCATTGAGATTTATGGCCTGAATCTAGGTTAATTTCTAGTAAATCGAAAGTATTCACTAGCTAAAGAGATCTCTACAAATTTGTTTTCACTCGTAATTCCTTGATTATCCGTTTAATGTATCAAAATATGAAAGCCAATAGTTTTGGATTTCCATGAAACAAGTTATAGTATTCATACATTCCTCTCATCCCTCAATCGTTAGTAGTTCTCTTCTCATAATTTTCAAAGTATTCTTTGTGTTATGATTTTGAATGTATTATGTAATAAAGTATCATGATTAAGTAGATATATTTGCCAATACACTGACCAAATAGTGATAATATATGGTGCTCACTCCATGCCAGTGAGGTTTGTGCTTCGTACTTCATCTCAGTTAGTTGGCACACATCTTCTATTCAAAATGCAAACAACTAAAAACTTTCATGAACACATAAATCAAATCATTTATTGAAGCATGCGAGTAATATAGAAGTGACTCAGGCAATTTTTCTGAATTCACTTGTTTGTCTTTTTGTTTTGAGGTAAAGCAGGTTGCATATATGCCTAAAGACATATTGATCATTATGACACTTCCATCATAAATTCCTCAAGAAATATGCATGAAGACTATAGAGCCTCTCTACACTCTCGATGAAAACAATGCTTATGATTTCTCAAATCTTGTTGAGAAGCCAAGGCCTCTAAATATTGAGCTTTAGAGATATTTTGATGAAATGTCTCTAAGTTAAATTTCCGCAATGTCTCCACACTTGCATTCCAGGAATGAAAACACAAACTTTGGAGGCATGTTTTGACCAGACAGAACATCCTTTGCGAACACAATGCTGTTAACTCATACTTCCTTTGAACCACATCCTATGATTGTTGATGCTTGGGATACTCTACCATGATCATTAGTGTATTTTAGAGGGAAACCAGTAGGAACCATTGTTATGGTTCCATTACGATTCCTATACAGTTATAATGAATCTACTTTTTTTTTAACATATGATGATTTTACAAACAAATTTTAATGGTCCAATTGTTATTTTATTCTGGAAGCATGTCATTGCCTCCCAGGTTCTGTAGTAATGTGATTGTGAACTAATTAATGTGATTCACCTTTCAGTTCTAAAAGGTATATAAAGAACATATCAAAAGGTCCCTTTAAATGCAAGTAACCATATTGGTGGGCTCCAATATTGTAGCAATGATGTTGCATCTCCTGGGACTCCCTTCTTTACTTTTATCAACCCGGTAATTCGTAACAAACTTGGAAGCAACAATGCTATATGCACAAGTACTAGCTCTTGCCACAGGTTGTCACTTGATCAGCTGGCACAAATTTGCTAGGAGCTTAAGCCAACTTCTATGAGCTCTTAGAAGAAGCTTTTAACGGTGATGGATGAAATATAACTCAAAAGAGGCTAATCTACTTGCAAAAAGAAGCTAAAAGCTGAAAGGAAATGCAAACCCTAGCAAACCCTAACCCTACTAGTGCAAGAAAAGAGATGAAAGTTGCAGAAATGGATGTCATTGACTCTTGGAAAGTTGAAATGCATGTGACTAAGCTACTTCTGAAGGAAAATATGGAAAATACATCTTTTTGTATTTTTGAGTAATTTTGGAGAATTATTATGCATGTGCTTTAACTATTTTTAACTGTGCAGGGGTTTATTGGAGAAAGGAAATGGAGTGGGAATTTGCACGAGGTCGGGAAGGTGAGAAGAGGGCCTAAGGGGTCCCTAGAATCCTTCCAAAGAGTTTCACAGTGATCAGATCTTGAGAAACTTCTCACATGATCTTCTACAAGAAGTCTGCAAGGGTTCTACACGATGTTCTATAGGAAGAGCCAAGAGAGGATTTTGAGGGTTGATAGAGGAAAGACGGTGGAAAAGTCGATATGGATGATGGATGAGGATGTGAAGAGCTCTAGGACCTGGTAAATGAGGCTAAGGAGTGATGAAGATAGTTGGATTTGTTCAAGGATGGAGGGAGCAATGTTGCACAAAAATTGTAGAAATTAGGTCAAATTGGAAAAGTGAGGCAAATGAACGGAAGGAATATGGAATTTGGGGTTGGTGTAGGCTGTGTGATGAAGGAAGGATAGGTAGGGATGTATTATAGGTGATATGCACACTATCTCTCAAAACTAATCAAAGAAAGACTAGAAAAATCAGAGATCTATCTACTTTGACCTAATCTGACATAAAAACCAAAAACATGATGAACAACAAGTTGTGAATAGGAAATCATGAAATATAACTATGGAGACCTAAGCAAGAACATATCTATATATGCAAGCACAACTGGTATCAATTTTTCCAACTAAAAATCTAACACTTGCAATTGCATTGAAAGGCAAAACAATGTTTTGTGGCAGCAAGTATGCCTTGGTGTCAGGTCATGGTCCCAAGGAGGGAGAGATCAGATTAGGGATTTCTTGGTGGCCTTTTTGCAGATATTTTCTGTTATCAAACTATCAAATCAACCTGAAGCATGAGAATTTATTTTAATCATCAAAAGCAAGCTAAGTAACAAAGCAAGATCTTAACCTAAATAGCAGAAATTATTCTATGAATGCAAAGAAAACACATAATAGTACATAAAGGAGGTACTTGAAATTGGGTTGGGACCAACCCCAAGAGCTACAGCCTCCTAAGAAAAGCTCAGAGCTGGTGCAAAGTGAAATTTATCTCCATTACTCAAAAAATAACCATGTCACAAAAATGTTTACAGCAAAAGCTTGAAAATGCGCTGGAATGCAAAGCAGCACCAAAGTGCAAAAAACATTTGTTCAAGAGCTAAACTACCAAAGCTTGAAGCCTTCCTACTTATGCACCACGAGGACCTCCAACAACCCTCCTTAACTTGAGGGTCTTGGCTGCTCAAAACTGCAGTTAATCAGCCACTTCACGAAATCTGCTCGGCTGGCCCTGGAAATCATCTTCGGTGGGTTGTTGAACTCCGAGGTGATGGTGGAGAACTCGAGGAAGGGGTCATTTAGTGCAGGAGGCACCCCTCCTACCAATCATCAACCTTGTTTTCTCATATTTGGCTATCAACTGGCTCATAAATGCTTGACCTTGGTCCAAAAGATGTCCAAAAATCTCCAATAAGCACTTATTAGACTTCATGGTCAAGTGACTATTCTCATTCATTCAATTAACATAAATATATTCAAAAGCATGCATAAACTATGAAGAATGGTGGATTAATCGAGAATAATAGGCAAAATGAGCCCAATAAGTTACCCATTTTTGGGGCTCATCATCACCCCCCTGCTAAATGTGTTGCTCATCCTCTGAGCAACTAATCCAGCTTATCATCTTTGATTGCTTTGATTGCCTCTCTAACATCCCAAGCTTTTGAGGTGATGTCTTCTTCTCGGTCATGAAACCCTATTTTTCTCTCTACTTCCTCCCATTTCTTGTGCTATTCCTCTCCTTTGACCCCTTCCAGCAGTCCCAAAAGCATTAGCGGACTAAACTTCAAGTCGATCCAGTTGACCTACAGAGTTTGCATTGATTGTTTATAAATTGGTACTCTTGCCAATGCCTCCCTCATCCTTGTTGGGGAGTGGTACTCTCTAATTTTCAGACTGTGGGACATTGTGTTCCATCTCCTTGTCCAAGCATGAATGCAGTTATCACCCAATAGTCTCTCCATGTCCTCAAAGTGGGCAATGGCCTGAGCTTGCTTTTCAGTGTAGTCTGGGGGAACCTGCAGGTTACTGGCAAGGTGCTGATGGGCATACAATAAATATGAGGGATCTTCTGGTTCTGTTCTGATCATGAGTGGCTTACTTAGCTCCCTGTTCATAACATTCCAAATCTCTACTACCCTCTTTTCCTCATGGTTTAACCACGAGGCCATGGCCATGAGTTTCACATCTCCCAATGTAGCATTGGGGTCCCACAGATTCATGTTTGGAAGGGCCAAGTTGTGTAAATAGAATTCTGATAACTTGGCCTTATCTTCTGCTGAGCTACTATCACACAAGTCCATAAACTGATGGTAATTCTGAAATGGAATCGTGCCCCTCTGGGCCAAGGTGTTAATTTGAAATTGCAACCATTAATCTTTAAGATATAAGGAATATGACGTAGTAGGTTTCCTACATTGTAAGGCTTCTATTGCCCAACTGGCCATTCAGGCCATCTGGGCATCTTTTTCTTGCAACAGTTGTTTTAAACCTTGTATCTTTTCTGCTACCTGAGACTCCTGTTCTTGCAGTGGTTTTGTGAGCATATCCACTTTAGCTTGTAGCTCTTCCTCCTTCTATTTTTTCTGAGGTCCTTCTTGCTGCTGTTGCCCTCACAAAGTGGAGAGTCTATTTTCCTTGTGGACCTCCTATAGCTGCAACTATCTTTCCAGCAGGTCATTCTCCTCATACAGCTGTGTTCTTTCGTAGCCTTCTACATGCCTTACCATGCCCAGTGTCCTCTCAATTCTTTTAACTTCTCCTCCATGTGGCCTATTGTTATAGACATTTTTGTGCCCTACAGCTCCAAGCATGAAATGTCCATAAACCAAGGGCTCCTAAGTCCCTAAAAGTGTTGTGCTAACCCCTAAGGAACAAGGTCAACAAATTACAGCTTCTCCCAGAAGTTCTCCACCAGAAACTGCTCATAATAAGTCAAAACAGGGTCATTTCAGCTGCTCCACTGGCTACGTGCATTGCATAGCACCTAAATCCACTAGCTAGGTGCATTGAAACGCACCTAAATGCACTAGGAGGGTGCGTTGGGCGAGAAATGACAAATGGCAGTGTCATTCTGCGAGGTGGAGAGACAATGGAAGCTTCCAGAATCTTCTCCTATGACACTTGCCTCACTGAATTCGACCAAGGATGAGTAAGAGGCCTTTAGTCTCCAAGTGGAAGAAAGAACTGATAGAGAGAAGACACTAATCAAATCATAAGCTGACTCATCCTCCTTGCATACATCTATATATGGATCCCTCATCCCAGAGATCCAGAGGCTGGAATTTTGCACATTGTAAGGAATTACTGTTGGTTTTGAGACAAACATCAGAGAATTGGGTGATCTATGCTTTGTTGGAGGTGAAGAGGGGCTTCTTTGTTGGGAGGTTGATGCTGGGTCAGGAATCATCGGTTGTAATTCCTCCTGGATCTTCTTATTTATCAATAAAAACTATTTAAGTTTCTCCTCCATGCTTTTTGTATCATTGATGCTTGTTACATTTGTATGGTTAACTTAAATCTGATCCTAAGTTATTTATGAATATAGATCCATGTCTTTGTACAGTTTCCTTCTTCTGTGATCAGGTACTTGGTGAAGCAGGGCAAGTAAGGGAGCAGGTAGCTGGAAGCTGTCAAAGAAGAGAGGGATTGGATCAACGGATTAGCGCAAGGCACAGGTTGGTTCTTTCTATTCCTCTCTATCTATAGTTCATAAAGGAGATACAAAAGTAGTTTTCTCTGTTTTTTTCTAAGGCAACTGTTACACCTTAGTGGGATAGAGCAGTTCTAAATAGACACTTTTCCCGGTAACAAAATGGCAACTCCGCTGGGGACGAATGTCTAATTAGTTTGTTTGTGTATCTCTTGTTGTTTATTTCATAAACTTATAAGTGGCATTCAAACTGCATTTGCCATAACAAATGCAAAGTAGACATCTGCTGCTTCAATCCATTCATTGGATCTGTTTATGATTTGAACAGCTGGTTCACAGACTATCTGATTGCCAGCTCTTAGACCCTCCTTAGATCTACCCCTAATTGTGCATTACTGATTGCTTTTATTCGGCCAAAAACCAAAGACTAAACTGCAAACTCTGACCCAGAACCCGGATAGAATTCTCGTTTCTAGCCCAGCACAGGTACTGTGAAGAGATCCTGCATTTCAACGCACTTCCCGAAAGGGCAACCTGTGCTGCAATACAGTTTCTCTTTGTTACAGGTGCGCTGATCAGCCTAGCCCTGTGCAGCTGAGGTTCTTATGCTTCATTCTTTCCAATTTTGTCTCTGAATTTTGCAGCCTGTGATCAGTGTATGATTGTTTCAAACCCCTTTTCCTTACTGATATTCCGCCTCCTTTGTACAAAAGAACTGTAGATGTTTTTGTGTGTTTGTTGAGTCGTTTACAGTTTTCCATTGCAAAAGTAGAATAATCGTACTGTCATCCTCTGATTTAGATCTGTCGCAAGTGTCGATTTTGATCATAGGAGAAAGTTTAATTGCTTTTGATGGTCGATTATACTTTTACTATTGCCTTTGGTCTGAATTTGTGATTTTCTAGTGTCAAAACGAGTATTCATTTCAAAAATCGTAAAGTGTCGTAATCATCTCTATCTTTTGATTTCGAAAAGAAGCTTGTTTGTGTTTGTCGCTTGAAAGCAAATTCAGATTTGTACATCAACTTTATTTTTAGCATCAATACTAAGAAAGTGAAAAACAAATACATGCATGTGCATTTGCATATAGACAGTCTGTTTGGCTTGATTTAGGAAAGTGCATTTACAATGTGCTCTTTGCTCTTTGTGAAAAGATTGTGTCTTTCTTTTCCCTTAGTAGCTAGGATTTTCATTGCAGAAAAGAGATAAAAGTTTTTTTATCATCTTTAGATTGCATTTTAAGAATTACATCTACATCTCGTGGTGAACCCAAAAGGCAAACTTCATAAGAAAGATCAACTTAAAATAAATTCAATGAATCTAACAACGCTTTGGAACTTAACGCACAACATTTAGAGGTCTAGGCTAGAGACGTATTCCGGCGTCGTAAAGCCTGGTAACTGTTGTCCTCACTGATGGTTGGGTGATTCCTCCACTTTGAGACGATAAGTGCCAGTACGGACTTGTGCTCCCACGTACCGTCGAGTATATTTTGGGAGACCCCTATAGGCTTAAATCCTTTATCCATAGGAAGCCGTGTCGGCCGCCCTACTGATCGCAATGCACTGAACACAGCATTCGGGAAGATTGACTACCGTACCGTAAAAAGTATTCTGCAGTTTTGTGATTGGTTTGGTACTCCCTCTACCTAGACCTCCAGAGCAGTCCCTTTTGTTCCTTTTCAGACTCTTTAACGGAAAAGGTCCATCTGAGCACTTGTCACTTCAGGCACATTAAAAATCGAAGGAGACTAGAGTCATCTTTTGTTTTTTCTCAACTCTTAAAAACTGAAAAAACAAGTTGTGTCAAAAGCGTCTAAAATTTATTTTAAACAGAATATTCATTACCCTTTCCTACGTTGATCTTGGGTTGAGAAAATGGAGTCTACCAACCAAGGAATTCCCCTTGGAGGAAATCCTAGTCCCTTCTCCTCTTGGGGAGATGTTGGTGCGCCCCATATGGCCACATTGTTGCTTCCAGGACTGACAATTGGTTTGCCTGTATGGCTCTTCTCAACCTCTGTCATTCAGAACACCACTATTCCTGAACAATCGAATCAGCAATTAGACGAGTCCAGAGTTGCCCACCAGCCTTCTACTTCCTCTAATTATTCCTCTCCTCCTTCCTCTTCGCTTGATGGGGCTGGTAAAGCCAAAGGTCAAGTTCCTAAGGAGAAGAAGGAAAAGAAGAAGAAAGAGAAGAAGAAGAAGGAGCCAAAGGCGAATGGGGGAAAACGAGTGTCATCTAACGAAAATCCACACACTGCACCGACCAGGCCTAAATCACCATGTGTCATTTTCAAAGGAGACCACTTTCACAGAGATTGTCCTTGCATCCCTCGAATATTAAGGGATTGGTCTCCTCGTTTGCACATCCCGGTGTCGTCAACCTCTGATGATCATGTTGAAAGCACACCATCAACTAGTGAAAGTGAAGCCCCGGGACAAAAAGGGAAATGTAGATTTCCTTGTAAATTGTGCAAAGGCGATCATGCCGTCCACCGTTGTCCCTTCTTAGACGAAGCTAAAAGAGTTTTTGATGATCGTCCGGTTTCACCATTAAGACTTCCTCCTGGATATAAAAAACTCTTGCCGAGTCCGTCATTAGTTGAAAATCTGGCTGGCCCACTTAGGTGGTCGGCCGAAGCACCTATCATTGAAGATAAACCATCCGGATCCATACCAGACGAAAGTCAAAAGGTCGAGGCCGCAGTTGACCCGGTCTTGCCTTCAGATGTTTTATCTTCAGATGATACAGTCACTGAAGAGAACAAGGATGACACCGTCCAAATTCTCTTCATAAACACAGACTCCGACGAACATGGGGGCAATTTACCCTTTCCTTTACAGCAAGAAGGAAGTTCGTCAGAGCCGTACCCGGCCGTCTATTCAGTCCCACCTCCAAGCAACCTAATTCTATTGAAGTTAACATGTCCATGAATCAGAATCACTGTTAAATAACACATAACTACCCAACCCTCATGCAGGGCATAGAAACCCATTCCCTCATTAATGATACAGTTAAACGTTATATCATAATTCACTCACATGCATAAGCATTTATCATCTAACAATAAGGCCTACTATGTCCCTTCATTAAATTAAAATGATAACCATGTTTAGATTCAACAACTATCTCAAATATTTATGAACATACCATAAACAGGTTAGTGCAAGTAGTTCCATCCACATTGATGGCCCCATGCGAACCCTATCAGTAGTAAGATAGTTCCATAGCCACAGTGATAGTAACCACCTAATAAGCCTCTACCACTAACTTTACTTTTGAAGGTAATAGCATAACATACATAAGGATGAAACCATTGACATAGTTACAGTTTACACAACCATCATAACTTATGTAATATGAATACATAATCATTATCCTGATATAACATAAAGTAGAAGTAATAGATATCCACAATTACCTAAATCACAACCTGCTATACTCTTCTACTAGTTTAACTTGAAACCACACTGAAAGCCATAAATGTCATATGCATAAACTGCAATTCTTTCCATACCAATATATAACGCAACATTTCTATAACTGAAACAAATAATAAGAACATAAGGATAAGAGTCTAACATACAACACATCCCATGCATGTGAATCCATCTTAAGACAATAACTTGGAGGGAGGAGCACCACCACCCATCCATGAATCACCTTCGATTAACCCCGAGCCGAAGATCTTGCCAAGGATCAACTATCCTCAATTAATCGATGCACTAGGTATTTAATACCCTCTTTCATGATTTATTTACCATTAATGGCGTCCCGCTTTTATGGATTTTTCCATTTGCCTAGGTGTTCTATAGAAAATCTCGTCTTTATCTCCCATGAGGCTTTTCCTCATAAAATCTTTCCTTTATCTCCTGCAAAGATTTTATGTCTGATGGATATTTATCTCCCATCCATTCTATGGATCACCAATCCATCCAAGCTTATCTATAATCACATATAGAAGCTTTATCATGAAGGATTCATCTCCTTCCCATTCCTCATGGGATTTGGCAAGCATCTCCTCTAGCATGGGCCTCCACGCTCCAAGTGATTTATTTTATTATTTTATTTAATAGCACATTTTGTTTTCATATTACATGTCACCTAGATTTCCTCATCTTATGTTTAGAATAATTTAACCCACAAATGTGGGTATGAAACCTATCTTTCCTCGGCTTAGGTTTACAAACATTTAACACACAAGGTAGGATATCACGTCTAGCTTTAACTTACCCTAGGTTTACAATAATTTAGTACACAAGGGACAATTATTTTGCAAAAGGCCCAACATATATATTTCTTTTTCTTGCATAGCTTCCCTAGCATACATTTTCCAAAGGTTTACAAGAACTTTTGAGGTAACTTTTGTTTTAGCTATCTCATCAAAAATTTGTTCTCCCTTCTCAACCAACTCTGACTTACCAAGCTAATGAATTAAAAGGGATGATGTTTCAACTCCTGGTTTGAAGTCATCCTTTTCAAGGTTAAATAGAAATATTAACGCCTTTCCAAGTACTTTTTTCTAATTTATATGTATAGATCATAACAAATATACATTTATCATCTAGCTTTCGGCCAAATTTTAGTATATTTTAAAAAACAACTCTAGCATGTTCTCGGTCACTTGCATGAGCATAAGCCTCCAAGAGTATAGTATATGAGCTGATATTCAACACAATTCCAGGAAACTGCATATAGTTGAACACCATTTGGGCACCATTAGCATTACCCTGGCAAGAAAAAGACTTCAACAATCCCTTGTACACTTCTTTGCCTATAGTAATATTCTTGGATTCCATCTCTCATATCAAAGACACTCCTGCTTCAATAAATCCTACTCTCACATAACCCATAACCATTGATCCATATGCTTTCTTGTCCAGCTTAAGAAATGATAGCTTCATCTCTCTTAATTTTGTGTTTTATGGTATAATTGGATCATATTTTCTACCTTCTTCCAAGAGTTTGTTAAATGATTTTCTAGTCAAAATTTTGACTGATTTTAAGTAGGTTCTTGCACTATTATTTTGTAATAGAATATTATTTTTATTTGCCTCAATTTCTTAAATTTAATAACTAGTCTATGAGAAAATATACTCTATTTTTTAACTCTTATTCTAGAGTTCAAATTTTTATACATGTTTCCCATGGAATTTCTCGTGACAGTACACTCATGTTACTTTTTTAACTTTTTACCCTTCTCTAGAAGAAATGTCATTACAAGTCTCCTTGGAAGAAATTTTTAGTTTAATTTTTTTCTCTGATCCTTGTTTTTTTATAACTTTCCCATTTGATTCAAAGGAATCTTGTTTTGAATCTTGTTGAGACCTTGACAATCTAGTGTTGATTCCATTTACATCTACACCACTACATGGGATTTTCTCTATCTTCTGAGTCTTAGAACATAGTGGAACTTTTCTTACATTGCTCTTGGATTTAGAAGGATGTTAGTCCTGTAATTTATCTACTGCTAGCTCCATACATCCAGTTTCTGTAGCTTTAACAATGTGAACAAGAGGATCAAAATGGCTCAGTTCATCACTCTTAATCTTGAGTACACCCATTTAAAGGTTCAGTACTGCTCTTCCCTTTAACTACTACCGAATCCTACTCATGATTCTCTCTTCATCAGACTCCCTCGGTTGACTTATATTAGTAACCTCCACTTATACTATCTCATTATGTCTATTTATAGGTTCAATGCTATATTTTCCTTCAACTGCTTCATATTGCTACACAATCACTCTTCCTTCATCGAGCTCACTTGGTTGATTTAGATGATCATGATCTTGGCAATCTCATCATCAAATTGTGAAGGTTCAAAATTTACTTTTTCTTTAATGGGCTCGAGCTCCTTCGAGTTAACTTTATCTTCATTACAAACAATGCATGAATTATTATGATCATTAGCTGTAGTGAGATTACCATTTTGAGTGGAACCAATAACAAATTTAACTTTTGGCATATCTACAGTCTATTGTTTTACGTTTATTTCATCAAAGTTCAATTCAGGGGTTTTTTGTGTCTAAGGTGTCTTGGATAATGATCTCCTCAAAGCCATATTTGAAGAAGCAATGTATTTACCAAATCCCTATTCTGAATTAGTGAGTTGTCACAGAGCTCCTATGGATTTATTCTGATCCAAGCTAAAATGAGCCTCTTTACCAATATTTTGATGTCCAAGCTTAGGAGACTTTTCATGGGTGTGAGGTATCTTCATTTCATAAAACATAATGAGCAATAACATCATGTGAGAGACCCTACATAGGTAATCCCATACATATTCACAAAACTGTCAGGGATGAAAGAACATACAGAAATGAGAAATCGATTATTTTAGCATTCCTTATTTTTATCATGGCATACAACTTGAGTTAAATGTGTTTCTTGAAAAACAAATTCCAACTAAGCGAGGAATAATTCTAAAATAGTTAATACTACAAAAATTACAACCTAAACCAATGCAATGAAGTGTATTAACTATATACCTTATTGATTTCAACTTTTGGTGGTGTTGCTTCCTGGTAAAATTCAAGCATGGGTGTGGCTTTAGATGTCAAAATTTTCCTAAGCTACCTAATCTCAACCTATTTCTTCGTACAATAAGTTGTATGACACATAAGAAAGACAACCCTAAAAACTAAGAGTATCATCCATCATCAATGAATTTCCTATGTCCAATAGTGTTATGTAGGTTATTCATAAAAACTGTAAAGAAGAATATAATCATTAGAAAAGGTATAAGTGTAAGTAATTGTCAATGAATTATCTATATTATGTAAGAATTTTTTTATCTTATATATCAAAACAATAAATTAAAATGTCATGTAGTTAAACCTAAGTATCATGTATGTATGAAATTAGATTTATTCCCATCTATGTTTTTGTAATTTCCCAAGCACCCCTATCAATTCCTAGTCAATCTTTGGATAAGCCATCCACCAACCTATTTCTATCCCTATAGATTTGTGGAAATGAAATATGCGAGAAGCCAACTGGTTGAGACTGTACAACATAAAATTCCTATATTCTATTGCAGGCATTCTCTCTCTCTCTCTCTCTCTCTCTCTCTCTCTCTCTCTCTCTCTCTCTCTCACACACATACACATGTGCACAAACACACGCATTTATGCACACACAAATGAGCGTACAAGTATGTGAACAATTCCAACAATCTCCTCTAATACTTCCATACTTACTCTCTTGTTTATTCATATGAATCCTCTCAACGTATTAACACTTAGGACAATAATTGTAAAAATTCTGAGGGGAATACAACCCTTAGCCCATTCCAAATCAAATGTGAGTTTTCTACATAAAATTCCTATATTCTATTGCAGGCATTCTCTCTCTCTCTCTCTCAAATGTGAATCTTCTACATAAAATTCCTATATTCTCTCTCTCTCTCTCTCTCTCTCTCTCTCTCTCTCTCTCTCTCTCTCTCTCTCTCCTCTCCACACACATACACATGTGCACAAACACACTCATTTATGCACACACAAATGAGCGTACAAGTATGTGAACAATTCCAACAATCTCCTCTAATACTTCCATACTTACTCTCTTGTTTTTTGTTGGTTTCGTACAATCTTCTTCTATTTGTTGGTTTTCTACATATATAAATTCCTCACTTTTTGATCATGTTGACTTCTTTATGAATTATTACAATATAAGGAGTAAATTCTTTCTTCATATGAATCCTACCAACGTATTAACAGTTAAGACAATAATTGTAAAAATTCCGAGGGGAATACAACCCTTAGCCCATTCCAAATCAAATGTGAGAATTTGGATTTCATTACAAGCTTGCCTTATATGGAAGAAAAATTCCTTTTTTGTGTTGGCCAATAAATAGATGAATTATTCACATTTTATATTTTTGGATATTATTTACAAAGCCTTAGAGTTTGTTGAATTGTTTACGCAACATCCTTACATGTTACATGGGATTCCGAAGAATATTGTTAGTGATCATGACCCAACATTCATTAGAATGTTTTGGAACGAGTTACTTAGAATTCTTGGTACCATTTTAAATCCAAGTAATAGCTTTCATCTAAAACAAATAGCCAAACAAATAACAGTGTCAAAGGTACTTAAAAATTATGTTTCATAACATCAAATTCCTTGGCCAAAATAGCTAGACTTCGTAGGGAATGGCTATAATACAACATACCACACATCCATTGGAATGTTCCCATTTAAAGCCCTTTATATTCAGGACCCACCTATGATAGCTAATTTGACCATAGAAGACACTCAAGTTCCATTAGTTAGAGATTTGTTGTAGGAAAGGAATCAAATATGGAAGTATAAAAATTGGAGCCTCAAATTGGCCCAAGCTAGAATGAAATCTCAACAAGGTTAGGACTAAAATGGGTGGGAATATGGAGTGGGAGAATGGATCTTCTTGAGATCACCTTATAAGTAGAAGTCTCTCAAAGGTAGAAGGGTGGAGGTAATTGGTCCTATACCCTATGTAACTTAAAAGATTCTAACAAGAGTGAGATAGGTTACATATACTCCTGAAATGACATGAGTCATCAGTGTGTAAAACCTTTCCTATCCCATGCTTAAAGAAAGTGGTAGGGAAAAATGTTACAATTTAAAATATATTTCCTTCCCAAAATGATGGACTTTTTCTTCCATTTCAAGCTTTCATTTTGAAAACTCAAAAGAAAAGGTAGAGTACTCCTTAAATTACTTCCCTAAATCAAATTTCTTCCACCTTGGATCACCACCATAGGGTCCACCTAAATGAGGTCGAGAGGTCGGACTTTCTTAACCTCCACCATTTCTCCCACATACCAATATTCACTTCAAATTCGGACAAGGTCAAAATTTATTTTCCCGTTTAGTGAAATCAACAAAGCTAGAGGCCCAACCTAGGACTAGTCAAGGTCGGGTTTCTTACGCCCTCACATAATAACATACATGACTTTATTTCTTTGTAATTTTACTATGTGTCACTCTAGGTGACATACCTATAAAAACATAATTTAATTTTGATAATAATTTGGAGAAATTTCTTATTTTCTGAACCTAGGTCCCTTGTTTGAATTTTGGGAGACATCATTTCTTCTGAGATTGAATTGTATGTTTGTGATTTCCAAATCAAGTATAAGTTTCTTCCTTTCGGCTTTGACTCTAGGAAAGAAGGTCCTTGAGAAACCAAGACCTCTGAATATTGAGCATCAGATGTCTTTTGATGAAAGATATTTCAGTGAACCTTTTTTAATGTCTCCACACCGACATTCCATGAATGCAGACACACACTTTGAAGGTATGCCATCACCTAGAAGAAAATCATTTGCAGAGACACCTCGATCAACTCATACCTCCTTTGAACCACATCCTACAATTATTGGTGCTTCGAATACTCCGTGATGATCATTACTTTTTATTAGAGGGAACCTAGTAGGAACAATTGTTTTGGTTCCATTATGATTCCTACAAAGTTTTAATGTCGCTACCTTTTTTTTAGTATATAATGAATTTAAAAAAAATAAAATAATGGTCCAATTGTAAATTTATTCCACAAGTTATCAAATTTTAGATTCAAAATTATTGCTCCTCAAAGCATGCCATTTCCTTCCATGTTCTACAACAATGTGATTGTGAACTAATTAATATATCCATCTTTTGGTGATAAACATATAGAAAAAAGCAAAAGGTCCCTTTAAATACAAGTAACCATATTTGTATCAAAACATATGAATGCATTTAAGTATTAAGGGGTTTTCGAAGTGCATTATATTACATATCAGTTTTCGGGATTCAACTACCTTAAGTCATTCATGTAGGACCATTTCCATGAGAGGTAGTTGTAACTAACTAATTTCTCATGATTTTTCAATAGTCCACTTAGCACTCATGAGAGGTAGTTGTAAGTGAATAATTTCTCATGATTCTTTAGTAGTCCACTTAGCACTCATTGCATTCAATGATGCTGATAGGGGTGAAGAAGTGGGATTGATACTAGTGAAATGAATCACATAGAGTCAATCATCACTTCTGAGGCTTGCTTCCGGTAACCAGGACTTCCCGAGAGGTCACCTATCCTAGATTGACTATTGCTCAAGTGAACTTAACTATGGTTTTTTCGGCCCAATCAAGCCCACTTAGCTTGCTACCCCATTTACCAACCTTAACAAGTATTCTGCCTCATGAACCATTTAGGTGGAGTTCCCTTCACTCTTTTGAATTTAAGTATTAAGTGGTCTACATAGTGCATTATATTAGATATCAGTTTTTGGGATTCAACCGTGTTAAGTAAGTCATTCATGTATGACCATTTCCATGAGAGGTAGTCGTAATTGACTAATTTCTCATGATTTTTGAATAGTCCAACTAATTTTTCATTATTTTTGAATAGTCCACTTAGCAGTCATTGCATCAGGTGATGCTAATAGGGGTGAAGATGTGGGATTGAAACTAGTGAAATGAATCACATAGCATCAATCATCACTTTCAGGGCTTGCAACCAGTAACCAGGACTTCCTGGGAGGTCACCCATCCCATATCACCTCTGGCTCAACCATGCTTAACTGTGGATTTTTCCCCACAATCAAGGCCACTTAGCTTGCTACACCATTTGCAAAACCTTAGCAAGTATTGTGCCTCTTAAACCATTGAAGTAGAGTTCCCTTCACTCTTTTGAATTTATTATTAAGGGGTTTTCACATTGAATTATATTATATATGAGTTTTTGGGATTCAACTGCATTAAGTAAGTCATTCATGTATGACCATTTCCATGAGAGGTAATCATAACTCACTAATTTCTCATGATTTTTGAATATTCCACTTAGCACTCATTTCATTGGGCGGTGCTCACAGGGGTGAAGTGTTGGGTTGTGTTATATTCTCTCCACGACTAGCCCACGTAGTTAACTGGGGGTTAGAGGGGGGGATGTCATAGGGGGTTTGAGGGGTACCCGTAACCCCACTTTATGGGTGGACCCTATGTTAGGTTGGGTGGACCCACCTATGGTTTTGTGCATGATTTTTGCACATGCTTTTTGGACGAGATGGTTTTCAGTCCATGGTTTTGGATGTGATCGTTTTTCGATCCATGGTATTGGATGCTTCAACATGTATAAATATGTATTGTAACATTGAAAGGAAAGTAATGAAAAATCAAGCTGGTAGTCCCAGTTTTGGGATCCAGGGGAAAATCTTTGTGTATATGTGTTTTATGTGTTATGCTCTCACATTGTTTATTTTATGTGTCTTAGAATTCATATGCAGGTAATCTTTGTACGAGGTTAAATCCTACATGAAGAAGTGGGATTGAAACTAGTGAAATGAATCACATATAGTCAATCATCAATTTCAGGGTTTGCACCCGGTAACCAGGACTTCCTGGGAGGTCACCCATCCCATATTGCCCATGGCACAATACTTGCTAAGGTTTTGTAAATTTGGTAGCAAGCTAAGTGGGCTTGATTGTGGGGAAAACACCATAGTTAAGCGTGCTTGAGCTAGAGGCGATCTGAGATGGGTGACCTCCCAGGAAGTCCTGGTTACTGGGTGAGAGCCTTGGAAGTGATGATTGACACTATTTGATTCATTTCATTAGTTTCAATCCCACTCCTTCACCCTTCTAAGCATCAATCGATGCAATGAGTGGTAAGTGGAATATTAAAAAATCTTGACAAACTAGTCATTTACGACTACCTCTCATGGAATTTTTCATACATGAATGACTTACTTAATGTATTTGAATCCCAAAAATTGGTAACTGTATAATGCATTGTGAAAACCCCTTAATAGTTAAATTCAAGAGAGTGAAGGGAACTCTACTTGAATGGTTCATGAGGCACAATGCTTGCTAAGGTTTTGAAAATGGGGTAGCAAGCTAAATAATGCACTGCAAAAACCCCTTAATACTTAATTTCAAAATAGTGAAGGGTACTCTACTTGATCGGTTCCTGAGGCACAATACTTGCTAAGGTTTTGTAGATGGAGTAGCAAGCTAAGTGGGTTTGATTGTGGGGAAAACTCCACAATTAAGGGCGCTTGAGCCAGATGCGATCTCGGATGGGTGACCTCCAAGGAGGTCCTGGTTACCAGGTACAAGCCTACGAAGTGATGATTGTTGCCATGTGATTCATTTCAGTAGTTTCAATCCCACTTCTTCCCCACTGTGAGTACCACCCGATGTAATGAGTGCTAAGTGGACTATTCAAAAATCATAAGAAATTAGTTAATTATGACTTCCTCTAATGGAAATGGTCATACATGAATCACTTACTTAATGCATTTGAATCCCAAAAACTGATATCTAATATGAATGCATTGTCGATTGCATAATTCTATAACTGATGCAAGAACTAGTATAATAACTAATCACCATAGGTACATAATATGTGTTTTGTTCTATATTTGCATCATATTTCTTCTGCATATATAACAAATAGTGACCAACCACAAAAGATGTCAATAAGATATATTTTTGGTGCAGTTGGGACAAACTCACAAGGACAACACTCAATTTAGATTTGGAGACAATAGTACCAAGATACCAAAATTTCCTTGATTTTTATGGTCCAATGTCATAAGGTTGCCATGTGAGATGCCTTGAGAAAGGTGTTAATGCGATTGCAATAGGTTTTGATGGAGTCAACCCTTGAATTTACAGTTGGTCATGCATTTTCTTCACTTCATATATGAAATCACCTGCTAAAAGGCCACTTATCAACCTCTCAAAACAATTCACATTCAAGGGTTGATAATTCTTTTACAAAAGGCCCAACATATATGTTGATTTTTCTTACATGCCTACCCTAAGGTACGTTTTCCACAGGCTTACAAC
This sequence comes from Pinus tabuliformis, assembly GCA_031772625.1. Classification (NCBI taxonomy): domain Eukaryota; kingdom Viridiplantae; phylum Streptophyta; class Pinopsida; order Pinales; family Pinaceae; genus Pinus; species Pinus tabuliformis. The sequence goes on along the minus strand of CM062820.1, from coordinate 285,420,319 downwards.
AAATTTTGAGGGAACTTATGTTTAAGCTATCTCATCAAAAATTTGTTCTGCCTCCTCAACCAAACCCAATGTACCAAGCCACTCAATTGAAACAGATGATGTTGCAACTTCTCATTTGAATCGATCATTTTCAAGGTTCAATAGCAATATTAATGCACTTCGAAGTAAATTTTCTATTTTATATGCATAGATCATGACATATATACATTTATCCTCCGGCTTCTAGCCAACTTTTATTATAATTTAAAAAAGAACTCTAGATTATTTTGGGTCATCTTCACGAGAATAAGCCTCCAAGGGTATAGTACATGAGTTGAGATTCAATACAATGCCAAGAAACTACATACTATTGAACTCCTTCTAGACACCATCAACATTACCCTGAGAAGAAAAATACTTCAGTAATCCCTTGTACACGTCTTTGCCTAGAATGATATTCCTGGATTCCATCTCTCTTATCAAAGACACTCCTAGATCGTGATATCTTAATTTCACATAAGCCATAACCATTGAGCCATATGCTTTCTAGCCTAGCTTAAGAACTAATAGATTGATCTCTCTTAATTTCATATTTTCTGATATATTAGATCATATTTGTTTCCTTCTACCAAGAGTTTGTTCAACTATTTTCTAATAAAAATTTTGAAGGATTTTAGGTAGGTTCTTGTACTAATCTTTTGTAATAGAATCTTCTCATTATTGGCCTCAATTTTTCAAATTTAATAACTAGCCTATGAAAAAATGTACTCTAATTTTGAACTATTATTCTAGAGTTCAAATTTTCATACATGTTTCCCATGGAGTTTGTTATGATTATACACTCATGTTACTCTTTTAAATTTTTACCCTTCTCTAGAAGAATGTGATTACAAGTCTCCTTGGAAGAAATTTTTAGTTTTGTTTTTTGCTCTCATCCTGATTTCTATATGTCTTTCCCATTCGATTCAAAGGACTCCTAGGTTGAACCTTGTTAACTAGACCTTGCAAATTTAGTCTTCATTCCATTTGCATCTACACCATTACATCAAATCTTATCTATCTTCTGAGTCTTAAAACATAATGTAAATTTTTGTACATTGCTCTTGGATTTAAAGGTGCATGAATAATGTAATTTATTTGTTGATAGTTCCATACAACCACTTTGAACAAATTTAATAGTGTGAACAAGAGGATCATAATCCTCGAGTTCATAACTGTTAATCTTGACTTATGTAATCTCATCATTTGTATTTAAAGGTTCACCACTTCTCTTCCCTTTAGCTGCTACCAAACCCTACTCATTGATTATCTCCTTATCAGACACCCTCAGTTGATTTATATTAGTAACCTCCACTTCTACTATCTCATTATGTCCATTTAGAGGTTTAGTGCTATCTTTTTCTTTAACTGCTTCATATTCCTGCATTATTTCTCTTCCTTCATCAAGCTCACCTTGTTGATTATCGATGATCATGATTTTGGCAATCTCATCATCAAATTATGAAGGTTCAACATTTTCTTTTTCTTTAATGGGCTCGAGTTCCTTCAAGTTAACTTTATCTTCACTACAAACATGGATGAATTATTATAAACCTTGGTTCTAGTGATATTACCATTTTCAGTGGAACCAACAACAAATTTAACTTTTGGCAGATGTATAGTTTTTTGTTTTAGGTTTATTTCATCAAAGTTCAATTTAGGAGTTTTTTTTGTACATGGTGTCTTGGTTAATGATCTCCTCAAAGCCCTCTTTGAAGAAGAAATTCCTTTATGAAATTCATTGTCCGAATTCTCATCTTCAGTGAGTTGTTATAGGGTTGCAGTGGATTTATTCTGATCAAGGCCAAAATGAGCCTCTTTACCAGTATTTCGATGTCCAGTATTAGGAGAGTTTACATGGGTGGGAGGTATGTGCATTGCATAAAACACAATGAGAAATAACATGATGTGAGAGGCCCTACATAGCTAAGTTTAGAATTATTCTGGTTAGTCTCGCACTAGTTAGATCCATTGTAGTAAGAATTTTAAAGAAGTCGGGCATGGACAAGATGACTAGGAGGGAATAGGTGTTTCCCTTAGCCTCGTGTATAGGCCCTGCTAGTAGCCGGTAGTCGAGGAAACTGGCATAGTCTCAATGTAAAGGATATAAGCCTGACTCCCGACCTATGTAGATTAGTGAAAGAGGTATGTTGTATAGTCAGACTGACCTTTAATCAGAGATCAAGCCTGGGATATTTGAGATCACAGGAAGGGAGATAACCCTAACTCCTGACTCTTTATTAATTTTATTTAGAAAATTCCTTTATTAATAATTTATTACATTTAAAAAATAATTATTTAATTTTTAGAACTAATTTACTATAATTAAATTATTTTAATTAATATTAATCAAGTTCAAAACTAATAATGAATAAATAATTATTTATTTATAGATAAATGTGTGTGTGCTAGTCATATTTCATATGTGTGTGTGTGTGTGTGTCAATTAGTAAACATTATTTCATTATAAAAATTGTGGTTGACATAGAAAACGATTATATTACAGAGGCCTATAAATGGAAATAAGTACTTATGTTTTTCTAGCTTATACATTAAGACATCGAGACTTAGAGAGAATGAGTTATCAACTTTGAAATAGACCAAATTATTAAAAAATAACTGAGATAGAGTTGTTAAGACTTCACATACACAAACAATCATAATTTACCCCTATTTCCAAGTAAAACAAACTAAGACTACATGCACAAAATTCATCTATAAAAGGAAAGAAAAAAAAGTGACATGCCAATACACGACTATTGTTAATAAACATATATCAAACAATGTTAAGATATTTCTCCAAATACCTAAATTTAATAGTTTTTCAACTAGCAATTGCACCAGATGTTGTGGAGGAAACGTCATAAGGCATAAATTGGAGAAGAATTGTAACATAAAAAATCGATTATGTAGGTGCATACTTTGTCATTAATTCATCCTCTTGGATCTGACGACCCAGATCACTACACATGTTGGGAGCTCTGGAGGTGATATCAACCTCTTTCCCATTTTCAATCTACCAGACCACTTGATCTGCCTCCCTTCATCAATGGTTGGCTGATTCATAAGCCATAACACTCAAATGCCGAAGACAGAAACTTGCAAACATAAAATGTGCAAGAATATTGATTCCCAAAACATTTGTATCTTATGTTTATGAGCAAATTCATTTTATAAGTTTTACCTAAGATCATATTTGATTATTTTTTACAAAGTTAGCTTAACTAAGAAATCATGTAAGCCAAAAATGCATAGTGCTCAATATTGACCATGTATTTATTATCCTACAAGTAATTATTAAGACTAGCTATAAATGATTGTTAGATGTGGCACATAATTTCTTCACTATGTTAGTGAAAATGACCCCACTTTCTCAACAAAGGGTGAGAAGCTATGTTCAAAAGAAACCTAGGATAGTTGTTTGTCCTAGGAAGGAAGCTAGATTTGGTGCCCAATAAGATACGTCACAGTCTGTTGGTAACATGTGGAGCAGGTTCATAAGTCTAGTAATGTGTTTTCCTCCAACAACTGCTGAAAATCCATAATTTTATCAAGAGGGTGGGAAATTTGAACTTCCTCTTCTAGAATAGAAGGTTCATAGGGTTTGAGATGATTAACATTACCAACATTGTGGAGGCAAATCTGGTAAGGAAAATCTCAATGACATGCATTCACACCAAGCTGCTTTAGAATACTACAGGGACCATAACTGATGGGCTTGATTTTATGATGTCACTTCCCCTTAAAACACATTTTATCTAGATAAAATTAGACTTAGTCACCTATGTAAAACCATACATACAATTGATTTCTATTATGGATTTATTTCTAGCATCGCGAGGGGGTCTCAAGAGAATTGACTACTTGGGAATGTATGTTATCCAATTTCTAAACAAAAGAGGATGCCCTATGTTTCTTCTTGCGATGGAGATGGGAGAAAACTGGAGAAAGAGAGTTGGGAAGATTGTACGAGGCCAACCACTAGTAACCATAACAACCATATTATAACATTGTTGTAGGACATGTAAATAATAATTGCACTATCTATTTGTGGTGTAGTGAACGAAAAGGGCTCGTAAAGGGCTGCAGTTTATTACATAGGTCTGAACATTTGGTTTTTGTCCTGGAGTGGTTTACTTTGGTCTAACCATTTATTCATTTGAAAATGAAGCGTAGTAGAGAAATGAAGTTGACAACCCAATAAATGTTGAAATATCTTCGAAAAGGTGTTGCAGCAAATAATCATGAGAGTAAACCTTTGCATATAAGTCTTAAGGGAAGGATTTCCCTTTGATATTTTTTTACATGCCTGATTGTCCTAATTATCTTTTTCCTCCATTATTTCTTGAAGAGAATGAATGGACGGAATTCAGTTACTGCTAGTAGTCTTCAACTAGTTTGTTGTTTATCTATTGTTGTCAGAAATCATATAAATTATATTTTTCCTTACATCATTTTTTTTGAAAATGTATTAGAACATTTTGCAAGTGGTTCCCACCAAGTTTTGAATCCCATGGCATCTATGTTTGCTCTTTGGGCACGAGGTTGTGAAATATTGTTATGGTCAGTTTCATCCACTTTTGCAAGTTTTAATTCTTTGTTACCCTACTTACTCTTTTTATGTATTTCTCTTAAATATAAATGGAAGTCTATCCATTTATATAGGAAAGGAAGGAAAAGGTAGAAGAGAATTCAATTATTTATTGTCTAATATTGTTTTTTATATTCCTACTTATGCAACTCTTTTATTTGAATTTATTGGAATCTCTTCATGTAGAACCCCTTGGGCAAGAGGATGTGAGACTTTGAATAGTCATTATAATGATCATATTTTTTTATTTGGAAAAAAGGTGGATAAAAAGTTTGAAAATGAAGTTGGGGATGGTTCTCTACGATGTGAGATTCTAAAGAACTTAGCCTCATGGGAGCTAGAGAAAGAAAACTATAACAAATGATGTTATTGAGAAGGAACATATTAGCAAAAAATTCTTCTTTCAGGATTGGAATATTGGGTAGGAAATGTCCAGAGTGGCAACATCAGCACCCAATGCAATCAACCCACATTTGCAAGTTCAAGCAATGGAGAATCAAGTGAGCCCAGATACCAAAAATATTTTTGGTGATTCCTTCTAGAATGGTGAGGTTGATATTTGGGAACCATGTGTAATGCCCAAATGGTTATCCCTTAGTTGATTGAGAACTATGGATCATCACGAGACCCCCCTAGTATGTAGGCTACCATGTGCATGCTTGATTTATTTCCATGTAATATTCACCACTGTCTCACATGGGAAAGGTCCGAATTTGAAGTTATCTTAGAAAAAAGACTAGCTGAAGAATACATAGCATAAATAAAGTTTGTCAAGGATACTAATTGAGAAGAACTTCAAGAGTCTATTGTCGATTATTTGGTTTCATACAAATGTCTAACATATAAATATTGCATCTCTTGGGCTAGAATCGGGTATGTAATTAAATCCACATCCTTTTCCCTCCCCTTCCCTTTCCATGATTATATACTTTTTATTTCCATATTTCATTACAAGAAATCTTAGCACAATTTACTATTTTGAAAATGATCAAATTTTAGTAAACTAGATTTGCAAATCCTTGTCTCATTTGAGGATTCAGGTTTGAGGATTTATTTTCAAATCATGTGAGGCAACTTACATTCAACTTCTGTGAGGATGTAACTACAAGAGAAGGCGTATCATTCTAGTCCTCTCGCAAACGTTTCCCAAAGCCCCTCCACTTTTCTCCCCATGATCCCAGTCACATGTCCTTCATTCTTATAGCCTCCATTTTAAAAGCTAATACATAGGACATTCCCATTTTCGATTCGACTTCAAATCCAAATTCAAGCAACACACATGGTTGATAAAGTGCATATTCCAATTTTCGAGCCAAAAGAAGGGGTGAAGATTATCATAAATGAGAAAGCTACATATGTGAATAGCTATTTTACATTGTATGATGATGATGATGTTGAACGATAAATTAATCACCACACTGCAACACGGTGTACAAAATATCCCTTAAGAATTTCACATGAATCCTATTAAGTTATAAAATGTATTCTCTAGCTTTTCACATTAATGATCCATAGTATCCTCTACTAATTACACAAATTCTCCTCCCTTAAATAAAATATTTCAAGTGAACACTATCCATTGGAAGAAAACTCAATCTAAAATCTTGGTTGTTGCTTCATTGAAATGCACGATGATGATACAGAATATCACATGGATCTTATCATTGGACTTGCTAATATGTGAGGAAGGAACTATAACATACCTAAGGTGGATAAGCTCAAATCCATACTTCTTACTACCTTAAGTGTCATACTTTTTCTGAGCACTAATTGGGAAAAATTGGATAAGCTCGAGGCCATACTTCTTACTACCTTAGGTGCCATACTCCTTATCAGCACTATGAATGAGATAATAAAACCAATATAAGCTCGAGGCCATACTTCTTACTACCATAACTGTCATACTCCTTATGAGCACTATTCATGAGATAATAAAGCCAATATAACCACCATTTGCTACAGAAATTGGAAAAACTCTTCTTAGTCCAGCATTGCATAATTACATAGGATATTTCATAAAATTATATTTAACTACCTTTCAAAGTCATACGAGAAATCCATTTTCAACAGAAGTTGGGATGAACATTAGTGGCATAACATGTGAATAAGATTGTTTTATTTGAGAGAAGATCTACTCCAAATACAATATGAATGCACAATCATCAAGCCTAAATTGTTAATTAAATGATTGATAATTTTAGGCATTATGTATGCAAATTATTTTACAACAGAATATCATTTTTTAATTTATTAAAAAATTATCATAGTTGAATAACAATCAATTGGTTAAAAGTATTAAAAATCATTAAAAAAAAATTTTATACAATAATAATTAAAACATTAATATAAAAAACTTCTTTAAAAAACAAATGGGCTTTATCATGATTGACAATTTTAAGCCTCGTGTATGTAAATTATTTTACAACAAAATATGAATTTTTTTTTTGTTTACTTTATTAAGAAAATGTCATAGTTGAATAACAATCAATTTGTTAAAAGGTTTAAGAACTATTAAAAATGTTCTTTTATACAATAATAATTAAAACATTAATCTCAAAATCTTCTAAAAAAATATTGGTTTTATTATTTTTTTCTATTTTATAATAAAACACTCCTCATATTTATAAAATTTAACTTATCATGTTTTTTATAAACATCTTTCTAATATTTTTTATTATACTATAATACAATAATATAATATATAATTTGAGAATAACCAACCTAGATCCATCTTAACTTTGGATCTTTATAATTATTTATTTTATTTTACTTTTATGCAATTCCACTAGTCAAAATGTTTAAATGTGGATAACATTCTACATTTTAAGTCTTTTTCCATCTTCTAATCCACATCATCCAATTAAACAATATTTGCCAAGATTTACAATTTCAATTAATGGAATTGTTGTTATTAATGTAAAAAATGATTCAACGCCCCAAAATTCCCCTATTATGACAAGATTCTACAATATTAATATTAAATATTTGCAATTTCATTAATTCAAAATAATTGTCTTTTTAAAGTAAACATATTTGATTACATTGACTTTTCTTCCATGATCTTGAGTAATTAAAAGATGGTGGTCTTGGGTCAGCGGTTTGCATCTATTCTCTCTTTTATCTATTATTTTTTTAATATTTTATTATTATTATTATATGATAATCTGTATTTTTGTTTTTTTTTCGTTAAATTTGATATTTTCATATTTCAATATTTAGAGTTCAATAATCCTAAGAAAATAAACTAAATTAATTGAAAATTTTGTATGAACAACATTTACGCAATTTGATAATTGCATCATTTTCACATTAGTTTCTGAATTGAACAATTGCTTCCACTAAAAAACAAATACCATAGATTTGGAAAAAATGGTTTTCTCCTCAAAGGCACAACCAAGTTGATAGAAAAAAATTAAAATCCTACAACGATGGAAAATGAACCAGACATCAATGATCTGTGAATAGCAACAAAATAATTTTGGGGATAATGAATACTTTGTTTTGTAGAGTATATATGGATGTTTGTAGCCAGGATAGTTAATTTTTTTTTTCAATATTTTTTTTTTTTTTCTCTCACACACAATTTCTTGCATTAATTTAATTTAAATATGATGGATTATTTGAAAAAAAGTTAAATTTGACATTTTTATACTTCAATATTTAGATTTCAATAATCCTAAAAACAATAAAAAAAACTAATTGGAAAAATTGTATGAATAACACTTAATTTGATAACTGTATAGTTTTCACATTAGCTTTTGAATTCAACAATCACTTCCACCAAAACAACAAATACCATAATTTTAAACATGGGAATAAATGATTTGTTGCACAATTACATGAGATATTGCTTACAACTATATTTAACAACCTTTTAAAGTCATATGGGAAGTCACTTTTCAACAAACATTGGGATGAACATTAGTGGCATAATCTACAAACATGATTGTTTTATTTGAGAGAAGATCTACTCCAAATACAATATGAATGGACAATGGTCAAACCTAAATTGTTAATTAAATGATTGATAATTTTACACCTTATATATGCAAATTATTTTACAAGAGAATATCATTTTTTTAATTAAAAAAGAATCATAGCTCGATAATAATCAATTCGTTAAAAGTCTAAAAAGCTATTAAAATTAGTTTTTTTCTACAATAATATTTAAACCGTTAATCTCAAAAACTTTTGAAAAAAATATTGTCTTTATCGTGATTGACAATTTTAAGCATCATGTATGTAAATTATTTTACAAGAAAATATCAATTTTTTTTCTTAAGAAAATATGATAGTTGAATGACAATCCATTTGTTAAAGGTATAAAAAACTATTAAAATTATTTTTTGATACAATAATAATTAAACCATTAGTCTCAGAAACTTCTAAAAAAATATTGGTTTTATTATTTTTTTTATTTTTTATAATAAAATGCTCCTTATATTTATAAAAGTTAACTTATAATATTTTTATAAAAATATTTCTTATATTTTTATTATATTATAATAAAATAATATAATATATAATTTGAGAATAACTAATCTAGAACTATCTTAACTTTGGATGTTTATAATTATTTATTTTATTTTACTTTTATGCAATTCCATGAGTCAAAATATTAAAATGTGAATAACATTCTACATTTTAAGTCTTTTTCCATTTTCCCGTCCACATAATCTAATTAAACAATATTTTCCAAGATCTAGAATTTCAATTAATGGAATTGTTGTTGTTAATGTAAAAAAATATTCCAAACCCCAAAATTTCTTTATTATAACAAGATTGTACAATATTGGTATTAAATATTTGCAATTTCATTAATTCAAAATAATTGTCATTTCAGAGTAAACATATTTGATTATATTGATTTTTCATCTCATTATCTTGAGTAATTAAAAAATACCATTTCCCATCATAATAAAAAAAATCAGATTTTGAATTTAATCTTTAATTAAATAATTTCGTTTAAATGGCATATTTAAATTTATTCAAAATTAGATTGCACTCGGATTAAGCAATGACAATTTGAGGTGGTCTTGGGTCAGCCCTCGCATCTATTCTATATCTTCTATCTATTAATTTTTATAATGGATTTATTATTACTATTATATGATAATCTTTTTTTTGGTTAAATTTGACATGTTTATATTTCAATATTTAGATTTCAATAATCCTAAAAAAACTAAACTAAATTAATTGAAAATTTTGCATGAACAACATTTACTCAATTTAATAATTGTATCATTTTCACATTAGTTTCAGAATTGGACAATCACTTTCACCAAAAAAACAAATACCATAATTTTAAACACGGAAAGAAATGGTTTTCTCCTAAAAGCGAGAACCAAGTTTGATAGTAAAAAAAAAAATCCTTCAATGATGGGAAATGAACAAGACATCAAATATTTCTCAACCGCAAAAAAATTATGGGATTGTTCTTAAAAGCCAGAAACAAAATTATGGAATTGCTCCTAAAAACCAGAAACGAGTTGATCGAAAAAAGAGCAGAAACAAATTGATGGAAAAAAAATCTTGCAATGATGAAAAATGAACCGGACATCAACGATTTCTCACCGGCCAACGAAATTATGGGAAGCTCTTCTCACCGACAATGATGATTCCCGATTTAGCTACATTTATCCCATTCTCCATCTTTGCTCCTGGAAAGGAATGCGGGAAGAGGTGACCTACTAATTTTGACTGATACGAGGTCAACATTACTAAATGGCCATTAACTAACTTCAAATCAATTTGCGTACACCGAAGCAAAATATGTATTACCAAAGCTTTATCGCCCGGGGAAGATATGCTTGTTGAAAGTCGTAGATTCGGTCCAAGTCCCAAAAGTGAGAAAAACACCCCTACATCAGACGTCTCCAGATTCAGAGCTGGCTTGGGATTAATTGGTAGAATGATATGAGTCTTAAACTCTGAATAAAATATGTGGAGCCTTAAACTCTGAATAAACATACGTCTCTGCCCCAAGCCTGGGTAAACGTCCCCGCTACCTGACACACTGAATTTGATGTAGTCGCAAAAATAGTTTGGCTTGCAATGAGAGAGAGACATGAAAGGCCCTATTGTATTTCATAATTGAGAGTCCTTATTGTATTTCTTATTTAGGTGGAAAAGACATTAGTAGGGTTTTGTGAGTGAGTTAGGTAGTTGGCAGAAAGAAAGGAAACAGTAGATTTAATGGTTTAAAACATTTCAAAAATCTTAACATTCGATCCAATGGTGGAGACATGGACATAGTGGCAGCTAGGGAAGTTAGACAACATCATTACTATGTTGTCTGTAGAGTCAAGTTGTATTTACTTCTAAAAGCCATTATTAGTATTTACTTCTAAAAGCCATTATTAATCTTGAACAATCAGAACCAAGTGTGAAATCCAAACGGTTATCCTTCACTTCACTTAGAACTATGGAGCACCACGAGGTCCCCCTAAAACTTAGTCACCCATGTGCAAGGTTCATTCGTTTCCATGTAATATTCACCACTCTCTCGCATGGGAAACATTTGAATTTGAAGATATCTTAGAAAAAACTCTAACTGATGCAAATTATATTCTTTTAAAATAAGAAGAATACATAGCATAAATAAAGTTTGTCAGGGATACTAAGAACCTAGAACTTCTAGAGTGTTGGAATTAATGGAGAGAGCTAAACTTAGATCACTGTTATGATGATTATAGCATTGAGATTCTAGCCTTACATCTCAGGTCCTACTATCTAGCGAGTGGTTGAAACCACCCTAATTGTGAGAAAGCCTATATGTACTAGGTTGTTTTCCTGATTGATTAATGTAGTGTGTGTGATGCTTGGGCACTCCCCAGGTATCTCACCTAGAGAGCCATTTGATTAATAAACTTTGTTTTTATCATGGTATCAGAGCTTTAGGTTGGAGAATGTGAGTGAAGGCGTCGCATGTTTTAGATGCATAAGCGCACCGACCCACTATGGAACTATGCATTTTTTTTATCTTGTCCATCTTCGCAACTATCAAGTGTACATGCGCGACGATCTTTATGAATGGTGGTGTGAAATCGCACTAACCCTCGATAGAGTAAACCTCTGCACGAAAACACTGAGTGGTATTTTGTTTAGTATTCAGTTGCATGGTATTTTACCTTACACGGGTTTGAAGACCAACTTCATAAGCACTGTGGATGGGGAAAGGGCCTTCGTATTGAAAGTTGAAAGGTTGATAGGCCATACTTATCAACGACGAAGGATGAGGTTCTACGGCTTAGTGAAAAGCCATATAATTATCATGCTTTATGAAAGAGCCAACGTCCTTTGCAAACAAGGCGATGACTCGTCATATTCTCTCCAGGTAATATTTGGGGAAGTGTGAAACTATTGAGGTCTGCGTAGAGGCCTGCGCGGAAGTCAAGCAGGCTAGACTTACCCGGGCGCTAGAAGGAGTTTAGATCGAGCAGCGTGGAGCGTGGATCTGGTGAAGCCTGTGGAGATTTTCATGGCGTGAACAGAAATTGTTGTTTGGTATTCTGTGTACATATTGCCATGTGGAGGTTTCACACAGAAGATGTGTGGTAGATGCATGTGGATGCATAAGAAGATTACTCAAATGTGGTTTCCTGTGTGACCTTTGCGACCGGTATAACTAATAAGCCTCATAAATGGGTAATTATATGGACTCATTTTACCTCCTAACTTAGTCAAATCAACCATTCTCTTAGCTTATTGTATGATTTTTCGATTATATTTATGCTTATGGAGTGAGTTGAGTTAGTTATGATGCCATGTGGTCTAACAAGTGTTTAATGTGGATTATTGATAAATCTCGAGGTCGGTGTCAAGGAGCCAATGCACAAATGGCAGCAATAACTCGAAGTGGAAAAAGGAGAGGACTTATAGGAGGGAATCCCCCTCATTTATTACTCGGAGTACAAGCAGCTGAATCATGCACTAGAAGGCAACCAAGCAAGTGGAGGATGACTGATGATTATATCGAGTTTTGGGAGCCAAGCCTCCCTGATTTTAAGGAAGTTTTTGGTATCTTTATTTGTATAAGTAGAAAGGCTTAGGGCCTCACTAGGTTTGGATTTTTGTTGTATTTTTTCTTATGTAAACTCTGCTCCAACTTTGAGCTTATTATTTTGTGACAGTTTCATGTAATCTTGTTATTGTTTTGGTAATAAAGATGGAATCCTTTTTGATCTAGCATTGAGTTACCTCAGAGGGCTGAAGCTCTTGAATTAGGGCCCAATCCAAGCAGCCAAGCTCCTCTTTACTTGTACTTGTATGTTTTATTTAAATTTGTAGATTAGGTTGCTATTAGATGTATTTCTTTTATGGTTAAGAATAGGTTGCTTTTGATGATTGAGTAGTTTGCTTCCATTTGTGCTTTCTATAGCAGGTTAAGTAGTGATAAAGAGAAGATTCAAAAGGCTAGAAACAATGTCTTGGCCTCTCTTTCTCCCTTTGGGACCATGATTGGAGGCAAAGACCCTCCTGCTGCCCCAAAAACACAAATTTTCCTCATTCATAGGACTTCTAGTTTTTGCAGCTTTTTAGTAGGTTATGTTAGAAAATTATATATTACAGAGCAATGGAACACATAAAATATTGCAGAAATATAAACACAGAAAACACACAAAACAAGAGAGACACAGATATACGTGGTTCACCCAGTTTGAGCTATGCCCATGGAGAAACATCCAATCCTTCTTTTGTTATGCAATCTAGCAAACTAAAGAGATACAACCTACAACAGATCCATTGTAACACCCTCTTCGCTCTCAATCTCCTCTCTCTTCCTCACTCAGAATACAGATATTCAGATGTACATAGACACATTAAAATTCCCTCATATATAGCGAGGGGTTGCCTTCTAGGGCAAAAAACCCTAAATTAAACATAACTTCTACCATCAGATCATTTGCCTAATGAAGGGACCAGATTGACTAGAAATTACTATACTTTTACAAGGCAATTTTCCATCTGCTTTTAACTTCGGGGGCGCTGCCCCTGAACCCCTACCGAGGGACCGCTGGCCCCTGGACCCCGCAGCCCCACGCACCCCCCCACGTGGACGGATCTATACTCTTCCTGGGGTATACATCTGGTTGAAACCATTGAATACAGAAGATAATCAGGTTTTGCACCCAACAATCTCCCACTTGGAGACTGATTATAGCAACTCCACCGCTACTTCATTTGTTAGAAAATGACACCACTTTGGACCTAGCTATTTATCATCTTCTTCATCATAATTGAAGACTAATTGAAACTGAGTAGATTCTTAGTTTCTCCCTTGTTACAACTTTTGTTAACATATTTGCAGGATTCTAGCTAGTGTGTATCTTTTCCAGCTTCATCTGTCCATCTTCCAATGTTGACCGTATGAAATGGTACTTGAGCTGTATATGTTTAGTCTTAGAATGAAATGTAGAGTTCTTTGCAAGATGTATGGCACTCTGGCTGTCACTGTATAACCTGAACAACTCCAACTTCTTTTCCAATTCATCCAGAAACCTTTGTAACCAAATCATTTGTTCACTAGCCTCTGTAGTAGCAACATACTCTGCTTCTATTGTTGAAATTGCAACAACACTTTGGATTTTTGAAACCCAACTAGCAACCGTTCCACCTACAGTAAATACATATCCTATAGTGCTCCTCCTATTATCTCTGTCACCTACCATATCTACATCAACATATCCCTGTAGAGCAATGTTTGAACCACCAAAGCGTAATGCCTGATTTGTGGTACCTCTCAAATACTTTAGAATCCACTTCACTGCCATCCAATGTTCTTTTCCTGGATTGTTCAAGTACCTGCTTACAACTCCCACTGGATGTGCAATATCAGGCCTTGTGTAGACCATTGCGTACATTAAGATTCCAATTGTTGATGCATATGGAACTTTAGACATATGAGCCATTTCTTGCTGAGTCTTGGGACATGCCTCCTTACCTAATTTAAAATGGCTAGCCAAAGGTATACCAACTAGTTTTGTATTCTGCATATTAAACCTTTTCAACACCTTTTCTATGTACTCACTTCGAGACAATGTTAATTTGTGATTCTTCCTGTCTCTAGTTATTCTCATATCAAGGATTTGTTTTGCAGCACCCAAATCCTTCATTGCAAATGAGTTTGCCAATTTCCTTTTTAGCACATTTATTTCCTTCATGTTAGAACCTGCAGCAAGCATGTCGTCTACATACAATAACAATATAATATAGCTGCCATCATTTTGCCTTTTGAGATAAACACAATGGTCAGAGTGACATCTAGTATAACCTTGTTCAGACATAAACCTGTCAAATTTTAGATACCACTGCCTTCGAACCTGTTTTAAGCCATACAATCTCTTCTTCAACCTGCACACTAGCCTCTCCTTCCCATTGACCTCATATCCTTGTGGCTGCTGCATACATATCTCTTCCTCCAAATCCCCATGGAGAAGGGTTGTATTTATATCTAACTACTCAAGATGCAAATATTCATCTACCACTAGACTTAGAATAGTTATGATTGAAGTCATTTTCCCAACAGGAGAAAATATTTCATCAAAATCAATACCTTTCTTCTGTGAAAACCCCTTCACTACAAGTCTAGCTTTGTACCTCTATTTTCCTCCATCTTCTTCCTTCAGCCTGTAAACCCATTTATTCTGCAATGCGGTTTTACCTGCAGGCAACTTGACTAAGTCCCAATTCTGGTTAAGTGCTAAGGAGTCCATCTCTTCTTTCATGGCTTTCTCCCACTTCTTCCTGGTTTCTACCTACACTGCTTCTTCATAACATTTTGGTTCACTACAATCAATCAACAATACATAATATAATGAAGGAGAGTAACGTTCAGGGGGTCTACTTATCCTATTAGATCTTCTAACACCACTTTCAGGTGTTTGAAGTGCTTGTTGCTATTGTGGTTGTTGTTCTAGCTATTGATCATTATGATTTTCAGGCACCATCACTTTTTCTATGATCTCGTCAAACACTATGTATTCTTTGTTTTCTTTCTCCTGTTTCTTTTCCTGTAGTTGATTCTTATACAAAACCTTTTCATTGAATATGACATCTCTACTCCTAACGATTTTGTCTTTTTCATAATCATAAAAACGATAACCAAAATCATTAACACCATATCCAATAAAGGTACATTTCTTTGATTTTTCCTCAAAATTTGTTCTATTTTCTTTGTTAATGTGGACAAAGGCTTCACAACCAAAAGTTTTTAAAAAATAGTAGTTTACCTTTTTACCTGTCCATGCCTCCTCTGGAATACCACCATCCAAGGAACTTGAAGGCCCTCTATTTATTATATAAACAACGGTATCTACAACATCTGCCCAAAATTGTAAAGGTAATCCTGCATGCAATCTCATGCACCTTGCACACTCCCTGATTGCACTGTTCATCCTTTTTGACACGCCATTTTCTTGTGGTGTTCCTGGAACTGTCTTCTCTCTACAAATTCCATTCTTTGAACAATACCTATCAAACTCTTTGCTGCAATATTCACCTCCATTATCTGATCTGAGACACTTCAACCTTTTTCCTATCTCATTTTCAACCAAAGCTTTCCATTTCTTGAAAGTATCAAATACATCAGATTTATTTCAAATACAATAAATCCAGGATTTTCTGGTTGCATCATCAATAAAGGTAACATAATAACGAGAGCCACCAAGAGGTGATACCCAAGCAAGTCCCCATACATCTATATGCACAAGCTCTAAATTTTCGCTCTTCTTTTCTTTCCCAAGTCTAAGGAATCTGACTCTCTTCTATTTTCCATAAACACAATTTTCATAGAATTTTAAATCAACATGCTTCAAACCTGGAAACAAATTTCTTGAGTGAAGAATCTGCATCCCCTTCTCACTCATGTGCCTGAGCCTATGATGCCACAATGTTGTATCTTCTCCTGTAGAGGTTAAAGCATTAATAGAATTAGAAATACCATTGCATAAATATAATGTACCAACCTTTCCTGCTTTTGCTATTACCAAGGATCCTTTAGTGACCTTCCAGGTTTTATCTGAGAAAGTACTTATGCAACCTTCACCTCCCAACTGCCCTATTGAAATCAGATTTTTCTTTAGATCTGGAACATGCCTTACCTCCTTCAATAGCCATTTATTTCCATTCTGTTTTTTTATGAAAACTGTACCCATTCCAATGATTTTATAGGGTTTATCATCACCCAATCGAACCTGTCCAAAATCTCCTTGAACATAATTATGAAAATGTTTCTTATCAGGTGTGGCATGGAATGAGGCCCCTGAATCTACCACCCGGGCATCAATAATATTCTCTAATTAAAGAATAAAAGCATCTTGCAACACATCATCTATTACATTCCCTTCATGATTAGTTTTTTGTTGCGCGTCTCCTTCTTTTCCCTTCCGAGAATTGAAATATTTCTTCAGGTGTCAATTCTTCCCACATTTCTAGCACACTATCCCCGATTTGGACTTGTATCTGCCTTTTCTTGACTTACTGCGATATCCAGGGCTCTTTCCCATTTCCATTTTTCTTCCCCTAGTCTCTGTAGTCAAAGCATTACCTGATGTCTCACCAAAGCTTTTCCGTCGCATTTTCTCTCTAAGGATTGCACCGAAAACCTCATCAAACTTTAAAGTACTAGATCTAGAGACAAAGTTACTAATGGCCATAACTAAACCATTCCAACTTTCTGGCAATGAGGACAGAAATAACAGAGCCCTAACTTCATCATCAAAATTTACCCCTATATAACTTAAATGACTTGTAACTGTATTAAACTCATTTAAATGGTTTGCAATAGATCCACCTTCTCACATCTTCATATTAAATAAATGCTTCATAAGAAATACCTTATATGAGGCCAAGGGTTTTTCATATAGTTTGGCCAATGCCGACATTAAACCCTCTGTTGTCATTTCCTTTGAAATATTAAAATCTACTCACGCTGCTACACACAACCGTATTATTCCAAGTGCCTTTCTGTCGAGAATATCCCTTTCTGTGTCTGTCATACTCGTCGGCTTCTTTTTCTTTCCGCTCAATGGTAGGTATAGATCTCTCTGATACATATAATCTTCCATCTACATCTTCCACACCTAGTAGTTTTGGCTGTTGAATTTTTCAACCCTAAACCTACCATCTTCCGCCATTGCTCCCACTCGAACCGGGAACTCTTCTCTCCTGCGAGTTTATCAGCCAAATAAACCTTCAGCTCCGATACCAGTTGTTAGAAAATTATATATTACAGAGTAATGGAAGACATAAAATATTGCAGAAATATAAAGACAAAAAACCCATAAAACAAGAGAGACACAGATATACGTGGTTCACCCAGTTTGGGCTACATCCATGGAAAAATAGCCAGTCCTTCTTTTATTATATTATCTAGCAAACTGAATAGATACAACCTACAACAAATCCGCTGTAACTCCCTCTTCGCTCTCAATCTCCTCTCTCTTCTTCACTCAGAATACAAATACTCAGATATACATAAACGCAATACAATTCCCTCATATATAGCAAGGGGTTGCCTTCTAGGGAAAAAAACCCTAAATTAAACATAACTTCTACCATCAGATCATCCACCTATTGAACGACCCAGATTAAATAGAAATTACTATACTTTTACAAGGCAATTTTACATATATTCTTAGCTTTGGGGGCGCTACCCTCAAACCCCCGTCGGGGGACCACTGGCCCCCGGACCCCTCAGTTGGCCACACCCCCCGCGTGGAGGGGTGTACAATTTTCCTGGGGTATACATCCGGTTGAAACCTTTGAATACAGAAGATAATCAGGCTCCACACCCAATAGGTTAATAGTCCAGTTTTTCTTTGCTTTAGATCTTCTTCATCGTGCTCACTTCTTTATTTGAAATAGTATTCTTTCATCCTTTCCTTTCTTACAAAATTTCTCAGCATTTCCTTTCATAGATAATAGTCCAGACTAGTTTGATGCAAAACTCTGTTTTTCTTGATGCACTCATTTCATTACTTGTTTGATCTTATTGGTTGACTGCCAGTTATTTTGCAATAGATCCCTTCTTGCAGCATGCCAGCTTATCAGTGATCCAGGTGGACGTTGGTGGCCACCCACCTATCCCATTTGGACCCCCACAACTGTCTCTTACAGTTTTTCACTTTCCTTAATTATAGTGCAGTTTACTATTTTTAGCAGTTTTTCGGGTCCTAAACTTCCGGAGCCGTTTTGAGGCCCTAAATGACGTTTTTTGGGAAATCATGCACGTCAAACGGAGATAAGACGACCAATTCGCGACCCCGGGAAGTTGGCTGTCCAACTCACCCCAAAACGGGGCCCACAATTTGGCGTTTCATCTTCTAGGGTTAGGCTTTGGAATGTGAAGGGTTTTCCATTGTTTCTCAATAATAAATAGGCCTTCGAGCCTCATTGTAAAGACAGTTCGAAACAGTTCAGAGGCATGTAGCCGACACATCTCTTCTCAGAGATAAGCTACCATTGCCCTAGCTGGGTTATTTCTATTTGTAAGCATATTTCAGTATTCTCCATTAATGAAATGAAGTATTATTTCCATTGCATCTCTGTTTTTATGGTTATCATATCTCTGTATTTATGGTTATCTCTGTAATCTATTGCGTTCCTGCTTAAATCTGGATCAGTGGTATCAGATCGGTCTGCTTTTTCTTTGTTTTTCTTTGCATGTCCCCAACGAGGTCAGGATATAAGGAGTTAGGGCTTGAATTGGTCGAACCTTTGCAAGACCAGCCTCGCAAATCTCGACGACCTCCCATGGCGGATGAGAAGAAAGATGAGGGGGCAGGAGATCCTATCAGAATCTTGCTCAAAGAAGCCCTCGAGCGGCAAAGGAACGCAATGATGGATAGCTTTGCGCAGATCCTTCAGCGGCTACCCAGAGGCGATGCATCGGCTTCCAACAGCTACTCTGGAAACTCCACACCGTTTAAGGTACAAGTTAATTTTGAAATCCCCATCTTCGAGGGTCAAATAGACGCAGATGCCGTAGATAAATGGTTAAATCTGCTAGATGGGTATTTTTCTGTTCATGAATTTTCAAGTCGGGAAAAGATTATTTTCGCTCTTCTCAAAGCAGCCCCCCACGTTAAGGACTGGTGGGAAACATACTGAGAGCAGAAGGATGAAAGTACAGGCTCACTGTTTTCAGCCGCACCCACTTGCAATGACTTCCGGGATGCCATCAAGGAGCAGTACTACCCTGTCAAAAGCTATGAGGACAAATACATCAAATGGACCACACTGCAGCAGGGATGAGACCAAGATGTGCCAGAGTTCACAAATATTTTTCATACCCTTCGCACACAGTTGGGTATCAAAGATTCTGAGCTGCATCTGGTACTCAAATACCGCGACTTCCTACACAGATACATCCAGGAAGAGATGGAGTTCTTGAACATCTCCTCACTCGGCACAGCATACCGATACGCTGTCAAAATCGAGCAAAAGTTCAAACAGAAGAAGCGAGACTTTGGATCTACAAATCTGAAGCCTAAAGGACAAAGCCAAGGCGGGGTGACCCAAGACAAACCCTCGAAGCCGCAAGAAAATAACACCACCACGAAGCCGAAGAAGGACACAGGAAAGTGGTGTGAGTTCCACAAGAGTCCCACTCATAACACAAGTGAGTGTCAGACCAAGCAGTCGTTGGTGGCCGAGTTGAAGGCTTCCGAATCAGATGCATGTTCCAAATCTGAGCCAGAACCCGACAAGGGGAATGGCAAAGGGAAGCAGATCATTGATGCGGATCCTAGTGCCACTGTTGCCACTGCCAAGATCCAGAAGAATGAGCCCGAAGAGCCAGAGGAGGGGGAACGTCTTTTCCACTCACAAATGTGGGTGAAGGGTTCGCCACTGCAATTCATTGTCGACAGTGCCAGCCAAAAGAACCTCATTTCAGCAGAGGTTGTGAAGCGGTTGGGCCTACCGACTACACCACACCCGTAGTTGTACAGTATCGGGTGGCTTCACGAAGGACGAGATCTCAAAGTTCGCCAGCAGTGCCGCCTTCCCTACAGCATCAAGCCCTTCACAGACGAGGTATTATGTGATGTAACACCTCTGGATGTTTGTGATGTACTATTAGGCCAGCCATA
Organism: Pinus tabuliformis; assembly: GCA_031772625.1. Lineage (NCBI taxonomy): Eukaryota > Viridiplantae > Streptophyta > Pinopsida > Pinales > Pinaceae > Pinus > Pinus tabuliformis. The sequence goes on along the minus strand of CM062820.1, from coordinate 285,399,616 downwards.
CTTGTGGAGGCGACATGCTGTGTATGAGTCAAGGCCTCGTGCTGCCATTATTTCTTTGGATAATTCATTATATAGGATACCGGAGGTAGCCCCACCTACTGCCACCTCTTTGATCACTGCTAAGAAAGGCATCAAGCTCATCTCACAGACTAGGAAATTTATTTTCTGTCTGGTTCGCTCCCAAAGTAAGGGGAAGATCGTTGCTACATCCATGACCCCCACGAAGGGTTCCTCCACGCAGCAGCAACAACAGAGGGATACAGTCAGAACAGAACACAGGAACAACTTCTTCTCACCCACGGGGGTACCACACAAGTTTCAGGTGGGGAACAAAGTTTGGTTGCATCGACAGAAAGAACGCCTTACCAGAACCCATCAGAAGCTCAGGCCACTCCGACATGGTCCTTACGCAAGTACCAAGGCTACGGGCAACAATGCTTTGAAGCAAAGCATTCCTCCATTCCTTCGCTTGCATCGAGTGTTCGATGTGGACCGTCGTCGACCATGCTTCCCACCATTTCTGGACACATTAGAGATTGCAGAACAGCTCACCATAGACCCAGCTCAGCAGAAGCTTCCTCATCTCAGGGAGGAACGCAATGCAATGGGGACCATTGCTTCCTAAGGGGGGAGGAATGATCCAGGTGGATGTTGGTGGCCACCCACCTATCCCATTTGGACCCCCACAACTGTCTCTTTCAGTTTTTCACTTTCCTTAATTATAGTGCAGTTTACTATTTTTAGCAGTTTTTGGGGTCCTAAACTTCCGGAGCCGTTTTGAGGCCCTAAACGACGTTTTTTGGTAAATCCACCGCTAGCGATTTTTTTGATAAAAATCTTCTTTTTTGTCGTAGTCCTCGGAGAGATCTTTCCAACAGGCTATCATGCGCATCAAATGGAGATAAGACGACCAATTCGCGACCCCGAGAAGTTGGCTATCCAACTCACCCCAAAACGGGGCCCACAATTTGGCGTTTCATCTTCTAGGGTTAGGTTTTGGAATGTGAAGGGTTTTCCATTGTTTCTCAATAATAAATAGGCCTTCGAGCCTCATTGTAAAGACAATTCGAAACAGTTCAGAGGCATGTAGTCGACACATCTCTTCTCAGAGATAAGCTACCATCGCCCTAGCTGGGTTATTTCTATTTGTAAGCATATTTCAGTATTCTCCATTAATGAAATGAAGTATTATTTCCGCTGCATCTCTGTTTTTATGGTTATCACATCTCTGTATTTATGGTTATCTCTGTAATCTATTGCGTTCCTACTTAAATCTGGATCAATCAGCCATCACATCCTCCATCTGATCCATGCCCTACAGGTCACCCAAACCTCACCTCAATTCTGCCTTATTTTCCTTCATTTCCCATAGAACTTCTTCCTCTCTCCTTGAGCAAACCTAATCATCTTCCTCTCTCTGGCGATTCTTGGTAGACCCTAAGCACCCTAATACGTCATTCCAACCTTCATCCACCTTTTCCACCCACTCTCACGCCCTCAAAATAGTGAAAACTGCTCTCAACCTCCTCTTGTAGGCCTCCTGTAGTGGCCCTATTTTCCTCCTATAGATTTCCTGTGTCCTGTAGATTTTCCTGTAGGATTTATTTTGAAGTCTGAGTGTGGGAAAAGTCTCCAGAAGGCCACCTAAGACCTCCTAGGACCCATCCACACCATTCTACATCCGCTCAAGTCCCAAGACTGCCCTTCAACACCACCTATTCGTTGCCACATTCATACACAATAAATTATATACATGTCAAATTCACATAAAAATACATAAAAATCCAAAAATATTTATTTTGCTTATTTACTTCTAGAAATAGCATAGTTAGATGTTGTTTACTTCCTTGAATAGGTAATGGAATTCATTTTATGGTTTTCATAGCGCTTTCTGCGAAAGTAGAATTAGTTGGTTAATTAGGGTTCACTAGGTTTGCTTTACATTTCAGTATTTCTCCTTTCTACAGTTAAAGTAGCATCTATAGAGTAATATTTCAATCTTTTAATCACATATAGATCTTCTTCTAAAATCCATAGAAGTCGGCTTGAGCTTCTAATGATCTTGCGTCAGCTGACCAAGTGACAGCCTACATTAAGAACTAGTACTTGTGCATACAACACCAACGCTTCCAAGTTTGTTACGAACTACCAAGTTAATAAGAGTAAAGTAGGCAGCCTAGGAGTTGCAGCATTATTGCTGCAATATTGGTGCTCACCAATAACCACCTACGCATTTGTTGATTCCTGTATCAAACAATAACGTTGTAAATGTAAGGCATCAGTCCTTCCCACGTTTTCTTGAGATTGTTCGGTTAGAAGTTGCAATCACTTAAGAGGTCGTTTCCTGAGGAGGCTACCAGCGAAGTCAGCAAGGAAGTGGAGAGCAACTACGGTTGTGGAGATCTGAAAAACAATTTGGAGAATTTTCTTCTAGATTATTATATGTCACAGAAAATGCAGATTTTTTCTTTTGCTGATTTGAACCCATTTTCATAAATATGTGCATCAGAATTTGATATTGAGAATGTTTCTAGCTTGTGAGAGGTCATTTAGTTGCTCGTCGCTAGAGCCGAGGGCACTAAGACCTGTGTGGTACACAAGCCACATTCTACAAGGTTCTACAGTTGAAGAGCTGCCAAAGGGAGAAGTTTCCCGCCTCGATGGTAGCGGGGTTGTCAGAGCTCGTTAGAGGACCATGTGGAGTCGAATAGAAATCGTGATGCAAGATAAGCTAGAGTTTAACAACATGTCTATATTTTAGATATTTTTGATTCTGATGATGATGATTTTCTCATGTTAGCATTTGGAATTAGCATGGGTAGTATGTTCAAGTCAGAAGAAATTTCAGAAAAATGTTGTTCTATTGATGACCACCAAAATCAAGAGGCACAATCTGTTGTGCAAAATCCTGAGATTAAAGACACACTTGTTGATCTTCAGGAAGGGTGTGAAGAGGAACAAAGTGTTGAAGATCAATTGGACGAGCCACATGAAGTTGATTGCAAAGACATGGCAAAAGAAGATAAAGCTGGTGAGAATTCAAATTAGGATGATCTCATTAATATTTTTGTTTTTGCAGATGTTACATCAATGAATGATGAAGACATCATAGCCGACTTTCAGATGGGTGGCACCAAAAATAGTGAGAGGGAAACTTTTCTATCGAGCCTGTCATAATCTTGAGAAGGGCGAGACTAAGAATTCAAGATTTCCATCAGTGTGGAAGATATGAGGTGAAGATACATCACTACCTCATGGCGAGGAAAGTGAAGATGAAGCCTCATCTGAAGATGAATAAGTATGGGCTCATCTTCAAGAAGACAAAAATGAAAACCTCTATTACCAATTTGTTTCATGTTTTAATTGTAAGCCTAGTTAAGACTAGACCAGTAGGCATATGTTATTGTTCAGTACCCTTTCTCCATTAAGTGGGAGTGTTGGAATTAATGGAGAAAGCTAAACTTAGATTACTGTTATGATGATGATAGGATTGAGACTCTAATCTTAGATCTCAGGTCCTACTATCTAGGGAGTGGTTGAAAGCACCCTGATTGTGAGAAAGCCTATATGTACTAGGCTATTGTCCTGATTGATTAACGTAGTGTGTGTAGTGCTTGGGCACTCTCTAGGTATCTCACTCTATTTTTGTTATAGATTTTATTGTAGATTATTTGCTTTCACACAAACGTCTAACATATAAATATTGCATCTTTTAGGTTAGAATCAGGAGAGTAATTAAATCCACTTCCTTTTATCCTTCCATTCCATTTCTGTGGTTATATACTTTTCATTTCCATCTTTCATTGCAACAAATCTAAGCATAATATACTATTTAGAAAAAGATCAAATTTCAATAAACTAGATTTCCAAATCCCTCACTCATTTGAGGATTCCGGTTTGATGATTTATTTTCAAATCGTGTGAAGAAACTTACTTTCAACTTTCGTGAGGATTCAACTAAAAGAGAAGGTGCATCATTCTAGTCTTCCAAGCATTTCGCAAAGCCCCTTCACTATTCTCCCCATGATCCCAATCACATCAAACACCCTCCACTTTTCGCCCCATCAACCCAGTCACATGTCCTTGATTCTTACAGCCTCCATTTCAAAAGTTGTTGCATATGGCATTCCCATTCCTTATTGGACTTCAAATCCAAATTGAAGCATCACATGTGGTTGATAAAGTGCATATTCCAGTTATCGAGCCAAAAGAAGGGGTGGAGATTGTCATAAATGAGAAAGCTACATATGTGAACACTTATTTTACATTGTATGATGATCATGATGATGATGTTGAATGACAAATTAATCACCAGACTGCAACATGGTGTTCAAAATATACCTTAAGAATTTCACATGAATCCTATTAATTTTGAAAAGGTATTCTCTAACTTTCCACATTAATGATCCCTATTATCCTCTAATAATTACACAACTTCTCCTCCCTTAAATAAAATATTTCAATTCAACACTATCCATTGGAAGAATACTCAGTCTCAAATTTTGGTTGTTTCTTCATTGAAATGCAAGATGATGATACAAATTATCACATGGATCTTGTCATTGGACTTGTTAATATGTGACTTGCTAATATGTGAGAAAGGAACTATAGCATACCCGAGGTGGATAAGCTCAAAGCCATAATTCTTACTACCTTAAGTGTCATACTTCTTATGAGCACTAATTTTCAAACAATTGGATAAGATCAAGGCCATATACCTTAAGTGTCATACTTCTTATGAGCGCTAATTTGCAAAAAATTGGATAAGGTCGAGGCCATACTTCTTACTACCTTAAGTGTCATACTCCTTTATGAGCACTATGCATGAGATAATAAATCCAATATAACCACCATTTGCTACAAAAATTGGAAAATCTCTTCTTAGACCAGAGTTGTACAATTACATGGGATATTGCTTACAACTATACTTAACAATAAAGTCATATGGTAAATCCCATTTCAACAAAAATTGGGATGAACATTAGTGCCATAACATATGAACAATATTGTTTTATTTGAGAGAAGACCTACTCCAAATACAATATGAATGGACAATGGTCAAATCTAAATTGTTAATTAAATGATTGATAATTTTAAGCCTTATGTATGTAAATTATTTTACAATAGAATATCAAAAAAAATTTATTAGAAAGGTATCATAGTTGAATAACAATCAATTGGTTAAAAGTTAAACCATTACTCTGAAAAACTTCTAAAAAAATATTGGCTTTATCATGATTGACAATTTTAAGCCTCATGTATGTAAATTATTTTACAACAAAATATCAATATTTTTTTTTTTAATTTATGAAGAAAATATCATAGTTGAATAACAATGAATTTGTTAAAAGTCTTAAAAACATATATTTTTTTTTAAATAGTTAAACCATTAATCTCAAAAACTTCAAAAAAAAATATTGGTTTTATTATTTTTTTCTATTTTATAACAAAATGCTCCTCATATTTATAAATGTTAACTTATCATATTTTTTTTATAAATATCTTTCTTATATTTTTTTATTATATTATAATAAACTAATATAATATATAATTTGATAATAACCAACTTAGATCTATGTTAACTTTGGATGTTTATAATTATTCATTTTATTTTACTTTTATGCAATTCCACTATAAAAAATGTTTAAAAGTGAATAAAAGTCTACATTTTAGGTCTTTTTCCATTTTCTCATCCATATAATCCAATTAAACAATATTTTCCAATATTTAACATTTGAATTAAATGAATTGTTGTTGTTAATGTAAAAAAAGATCCAACACCCAAAATTACCCTATAATAACAAGATTGTACAATATTAATATTAAATATTTGCAATTTCATTATATTCAAAATAATTGTCATTTCAGAGTAAGCATATTTGATTATATTGGTTTTTCATCCCATTATCATGAGTAATTAAAAATACCATTTCCCAACATAAAAAAAGAAAAAACAATCATATTTTTAATTTAATAATTTTCTTTAAATGGAATATTCAAATTTATTCAAAATCATATTGCACTTGGATTGAGCAATGACAATTTCAAGTGGTCTTGGGTCAGCCCTCTGCATCTATTCTATCTCTTTTATCTATTATTTTTTTAATGGATTTTTTTTTATTATTATATGATAATCGTTTTTTTTTATTAATTTGACAATTTTATATTTCAATATTTAGATATCAATAATCCTAAAAAAAACTAAATAAATTAAAAATTTTATATGAACAACATTTACTCAGTTTGATAATTGTATCATTTTCAGATTACTTTCTAAACTCAACAATCACTTCCACCAAAAATAACAAATACCATAATTTTAAACATGGAAAAAAATGGTTTTCTCCTCAAAGACAGAAGAGAGTTGATAGCAAAAAAACGAAAATCCTACAATGATGGAAATTGAACTAGATATCAATGATTTCTCAATGGAAGCAAAATAATTTTGGGGATAATGTATGGATGTTTGTAGCGAGGATAGTTGACCATTTTTTTTATAAATATTTTTGAATTTTGCTTTTCATATATATATATAATTTCTTGCATTAATTTAGTTTAAATGTAATGGATTACATTTTTATATTTCATTATTTGGATTTCAATAATCCTAAAAACAATAAACTAAACTAATTGAAAGAATTGTATGAACAACACTTACACAATTTAATAATTGTCTCATTTTCACATTAGTTTCTGAATTCAACAACTACTTCCACAATAAAATACTATAATTTTAAACATAAAAAAAAATGGTTTGTTGCACAATTACATGGGAGATTGCTTACAACTATATTTAACAACCTTTTAAAGTCATATGGGAAATCCCTTTTCAACAAAAATTGGGATGACCATTAGTGGCATAACATATGAACATGCTTGTTTTATTTGAGGGAGGATCTACTCCAAATACAATATGAATGGACAATGGTCAAATATAAATTGTCAATTAAATGATTGATACTTTTAAGCCTGATGTATGTAAATTATTTTACAACATAATATCAAATTTTTACTATTATCAAACAAGTATCATAGTTGAATAAAAATCAATCGGTTAAAAGTATTAAAAATTATTAAAAATATTGTTTTTATACAATAATATTTAAACAATTAACCTCGAAAACTTTTAAAATAAATATTAGCTTCATCATGATTGACAATTTTAAGCCTCATGTATGTGAATTATTTTACAACAAAATATCAATATATATATTTTTTAATTTATTAAGAAAAAACATAGTTGAATAACAATCAATTTGTTAAAAGTCTTAAAAACTATTAAAATTGTTTTTTATACAATAATAATTAAAACATTAATCTCAAAAATTTCAAAAAATATTGGTTTTATCAAAAAAATTTCTTCTATTTTATAATAAAATGCTCCTCATATTTATAAAATTTAATACATCATATTTTTTATAAACATATTTCTTATATTTTTAATTATATTATAATAAAATAATATAATATGTAATTTGAGAAGAATGAACCTAAATCCATCTTAACTTTGGATCTTTATAATTATTTATTTTATTTTATTTTTGTGCAATTAAAAATTCTACATTTTAAGTCTTTTTCCAGTTCTCATCCACATAATCCAATTAAACAATATTTTCCAAGATTTATAATTTGAATTAATGGAATCTTTGCTGTTAATGTAAAAAAAGATTCAACACCACAAATTTCCCCTATTATAACATGATTGTACAATATTAATATTAAATATTTGCAATTTCATTAAATTCACAATAATTGTCGTTTCAAAGTAAACATATTTGATTATATTGATTTTTCTTCCCATTATCTTGAGTAATTAAAAATACCATTTCCCACCATAAAAAAAAAAGAAAAATCATATTTGGAATTTAATCTTTAATTTAATCATTTTCTTTAGATGGAATATTCAAATTTATTCAAAATCATATTGCACTTGGATAAAACAATGACAATTTTAGATGGTCTTGGGTCAGCCCTCACCATCTATTCTATCTATTTTATCTAATCTTTTTTTTAATGGATTTTATTTTATTATATGATAATTTATTCTTTCTTTTTTTTTTTAAATTTGACATTTTTATATTTCAATATTTAAATTTCAATAGTCTTTAAATAATAAAATAAATTAATTAAAAATTTTGTAGGGACAACATTTACTCAATTTGTTAATTGTATCATTTTCACGTTATCACTTCCCCAAAAAAAACAAATGCCATAATTTTAAAGATCTAAAAAAATGGTTTTCTCCTGAAACATACAAGAAAGTTGATAATAAAATAGGAAAATCCTACAATGATCGAAAATGAACCAGACATCAATGATTTCTCAATTGCAACAAAATAATTTTGGGGGATAATGAATACTTCTTTTTCTAGATTATATATCGATGTTTGTAGCAAGGTTAGTTGATTTTTTTTAAATATTTTTTAATTTGGGTATATATATATATATATATATATATATATATATATATATATATATATATTTATTGCATTAATTTAGTTTAAATATAATGGATTATTTGAAAAAAAGTTAAATTTGACATTTTTGTATTTCAATATTTAGATTTCAATAATCCTAAAAACAATAAACTAAACTAATTGAAAAAATTGAATGAACGACACTTACTCAATTTGAGAATTGTATCATTTCAACATTAGTTTCTGAATTCAACAATCACTTCCACCAAAAAAACAAATACCATAATTTTAAACACGGAAAGGAATGGTTTGTTGCACAATTACATGGAATATTGCTTTCAACTATATTTAACAACCTTTCAAAGTCATATGGGAAATCCCTTTTGAACAAAAATTGGGATACATTGGTGGCATAACATATGAACAAGATTGTTTTATTTGATAGAAGATCTACTCCAAATATAATATGAATGGACATGGTCAAATCTAAATTGTTAATTAAATGATTGATAATTTTAATCCTTATGTATGTAAATTATTTTACAACATAATAACAATTTTTTTTATTATTAAAAAAACATCATAGTTGAATAAATATCAATTGGTTAAAAGTCTTAAAAACTATTAAAATTATTATTTTTATACAATAATATTTAAACCATTAATCTCAAAAAACTTCAAAAAAAATATTGACTTTATCATGATTGAAAATTTTAAGCCTCATCTATGTAAATTATTCTACAACAAAATATAATTTTTATTTTTTTAATTTATTAAGAAAATATCATAGTTGAATAACAATCAATTTGTTAAAAGTCTTCAAAGCTATTAAAATTGTCTTTTTTATATACAATAATAATTAAAACATTAATCTCAAAAATTTCTAAAAAAGTATTGGTTTTATTATTTCTCTATTTTACAATAAAATGCTCCTCATATTTATAAATTTCAAATTATCATATTTTTTTATAAACATATTTCTTATATTCATTATTATATTATAATAAAATAATATAATATATAATTTGAGAAGAACCAACCTAGATCTATCTTAACTTTGGATCTTTATAATTATTTATTTATTTTATCTTTTGCAATTCCACGAGTTAAAATGTTAAAATGTGAATAACATTCTACATTTTAAGTCTTTTTCCATTTTCCCATCCACATAATCCAATTAAACAATGTTTTCCAAGATTTACAATTTGAATTAATGAAATTGTTGTTGTTAATCTAAAAAGAGATTTGAAACCCAAAAATTCCCCTATTTTAACAAGATTGTACAATATTAATATTAAATATTTGTAATTTCATTAATTCAAAATAAATCTCATTTCAGAGTAAACATATTTGATTATATTGATTTTTTCCCATTACTTAGAGTAATTAAAAAATACCATTTCCCATCATAATAAATAAAAAATCAGATTTTGAATTTAATTTTGAATTTAATCACTTTCTTTAAATGGCATATTGAAATTTATTCAAAATTAGATTGCACTTGGATTAAGCAATGACAATTTGTGCTCTTGGGTCAGCCCTCCACATCTATTCTATCTCTTTTATCTATTACCTTTTTTAATGAGATCTATTCGATCTCATATATATATATAATGGATTTTTTTTGTTATTATATGATAATCTATTTTATTTTTTTGTTAAATTTGGCATTTTTATTTTTCAATATTTAAATTCCAATAATCCTAGAAAAGAAACTAAATTAATTGAACATTTTCGATGAACAACATTTATTCAATTTGATAATTGTATCATTTTCACATTAGTTTCTCAATTCAACAATCACTTGCACAAAAAAAACAAATACCATAATTTTAAACATGGAAAAAAATGGTGTTCTCCTAAAGACATGGAACCAAGTTGAATGAAAAACACAAAAATCCTACAATGATGGAAAATGGATCAGACATCAATGATTTCTCAATGGTAAAAAAATAATTTTCGGGATAATGAATACTTCTTTTTCTAGATTATATATGTGGTGGGGAAGCGTGAGGCCGTTGTAACCTTTACTTAGCCTCCCTCGCATGTGGCCTTCTAACCACCTCACCATATGCTAGACCACAAGCTTCCACACTTGGCATAAGTCATTTTGATTTTTTTTGACTTGGAGATTTTTCACTCCTGCTTTTCTTTGTGAACCTTTGGAGAATGGATGGAGGAGGTATCGACCTCGTGACCTCCTGTAACTCTGAATTTGTATACATGTTGGTTGTGTGTGTTCCTTCCCCGGTTCTTGTTCATGGCATGGCCATCCCTATTCACAATGCTTGTCTCATTAGCTATACCATTCGATAAAACTGGGATCTTTACTCTCTTACCAATATTTGTTCTCTTGTTTAATTTGATATGCTATTATGTTGCTAATATTCATTGTGTTTTCTCAATAGGGGTTTCCTCTCATCCTTGAACAACTCAACTTTATATCTCAGGTAAGCTCTTATTCCAATTCTATTTCCCATTTTTACTTGCATTTTTCTAACCTGTTGGCTCCTTGGCTTGCAAGTTTATGCTCCTTTTGGTACTGCTGTCATGGTTGTTCCAAAAACCCTTATGTTTGGCTTAGTTCATGCCGTGGGTTTTGAACCCTGTTTATTTTACTAGTTCAATGGTGTTTCAGACTCGAAAGTTGGTCTCAATGTGGCCTTTATAGCCTCGCCAAAACCCTTGGTTCCATTTCTCCAAGTATGCTTTCTCTCTTCCAGGTTTTCTTTATGAACTTCCCCCATTTAATGATTTTTTATTTCCCTTTTCTAATCCAATTTCTGTTGTTTGTGTTTGCAGGTGGTTTGGTTCTGGTGGGGACTTCCCGACATCGTCTCAGCCACGATCTTCCTTGTATAACAAATTAGAATCTTTCCCTCATTGCCTTGTTCAATTTTGTAAGTTAATATGAAGAAACCCAAATGGGTTCTCGGTGTATACCCTGGTCGACTAGATTAACCGACACTTGTTTTGTTCCTCATTTCTCCTTTGTAAATTTGAAGGAATCCTCACTGGTTTTTAATGTTATTTATATGCTATGTGATGAAACCGTAAGATGGTTCTTCCATGTTTGTTAAATGCTGCTCTATCAGTTTTTTAAATATATATGGACTATCTATACTCGGTTTTGTATACAAAACTTGGGAAATGAAAAGGAATTCCTATAAAATCTTTATAGATGCTTGTTTAATTTTGAACATATGATTACTTGCAATTCATTATCTGGTGCACTATCTTTAATTGCTCCACCTCGGGCTACATCCCATGTGAACATGCAATTCTGTAAATTTAATTTCCTGCTCTCTTTTGTCTGCAATTTGTCGTAACAACTCATAGCATTTTTCATAATAGGCTGAAACAATATCTCATGAACTCATTTTTTTATTGAACTGAAAACTCCAATGTCTATTTCTCCAACAAACACCGACTTCAATTTTTTTTTAGGAATGGTAGAACCTACCTCTTGGGTAGATTTCAGTTGGTTTATACCTTCCGAAACAGTTCCCAGGTAGTTGAGAAACTGCCATTTAGTTAACAACTGAATGGTAAACCTAAATTTGGATTTTAATGACTTTTGACCTAACCATTCATAACTAGAAAATTACAATGGTCATGTTAGATGAAATTAACTTTTAAATAAAAGGATTAAACAAAAGCTCATTTCTGTCCACCAAAAAATAACCAATTCATCCACTTGTAGCTCTTTAGTTGGATGCTCCTACATTAGTCTCCCCGGGTAAATTGAATTCATGGCTCGTGTCCATGAGCTCTTCAATAAAGTACTTGACTATTTGGATCTATGTAACATCCAACCAAGAATAGTTCTCAATAGGTCGGTTCTTCCACTTGACTAAATATTTCAAATATTCTTTTTTTCATGTCTTCCTAACTACTTGAGTGTGAAAACTTTGTTCTATTTCCAAAGGCTGTGCCGTAGGCATCTTCTTAATCCATGGTTCCTCCTGATCTTTAGTATTCCATTTTCATCTCTTTGAATCATCTTCCACACCAACAACAACGTATGGGTACATATCTGCCACATTAAAAATGGTCAAGATTCCTACACCTAGAGCTAACTGTAACTAGGAAGCATTTGCAAAAAACTTTTGAAGGATTCTACAAGGCTTGACATTTTCAATCTTCAATTTGTTCTACACTACTTTAGGAAACCTTCCCTTGCGTAAGTGTGCTAATACCAGGTCTCCTACCTCAAATTGTACCTCCCTTCTTATCAAATCTTCTCTTTTTTTATATCTTTGGTTGATGTCTTCTAGCTTCTGTTTAACCTGTTCATGCAGATCGTTGATTGTGTTTGCGAAGTCTTCGCCATTAGCACTCTTGCACTCCAACTGACCCAAATCCTACAACTCAACTATTCCCCATGGTTTCATTCCATATAAGATCTATAAAGGGCTCTTACACGTACTTCTGTTTAGTGAGTCAATGTAGGAAAATTCCACCTGTGCAAGCACATGATCCCATTGTCTGGAGTTTTCACCAACTAGACTCCTTAGTAGATTCCTCAGATTCCTCTTCACAACTTCAGTTTTTCCATCTGACTATGGATGGTAAGCCACATTGAAGTTTAATTCAGTGTGTATTTTCTTCCACAATGTTCGCCAGAAACGACTTATGAATTTCACATCTCTATAAAAAATGATTCACTTTGGCAAGCCATGTAATCTGAATATCTCTGAAAATAACAAGTGTGCTACATCTATGGCATCGCTTGTCTTCCTGCACCAGATAAAATGTGCCATCTTGATGAAATGATCCATCACAACCATGAGGGAATCATACCCCATATGTGTCTTCAACAAATGTAAGACAAAGTACAAAATCACTGAGTCCCAAGATCTGTTTGGAATGGGTAAGGGTGTATACAACCTTGTATTTTAGTTGTGTCCCTCTGCATGATGGAAGACCCTATATTTGGTTACAAATATCTGTACATCTCCTCTCATTCTCGACCAGTAATAGAAGTAGCTCAGCTAATCCAAAGTCTTATCTACTCCAAAGTGCCCAGCCAGACATCCACTGTGATTTTCCTAGATCAAGCTCTCCCACATGGAACACTCTGGAATGCACAACTTTCCTCCTTTGAACAAAAACCCCTCCTATATATTATAGTCCAACCATGGGCTATTATCTCTCAACGGTGGGTTTTGGCATGCTTCATAAACTTCTTTAGAATATGCATCTGTCCCATACAAGTACTTAATATACTGGAATCCCAACACCTATACTGCACTTTCTTGTAGTATTAAGCTTCTCCTTCTTAACGCATCTACCACCTTGTTGGCATGACCATTGATGTGTTTCAGAACAAATTTGAAGATCTCTAAGTACTCCACCCATTTCGCATGCTTATGATTTAGCTTGTGACGCTACATATTGTATTGCAGTGTGGAATTGTTAGGAAACCAGCTCACAAAATGATAAAACGATAGATCAACACCTTAGAATTCAGCCTCTTCGAGAGGGAAACCTCCTTTACATAACACAAATGAACAATTCTTGGACGATACAATTGAAAAGACTTCCTTTCTATATATAAGAGTCTAAGGGGTCATAATATAATCAGAGTCAACATAAAAATAATAATTTAAGGGCACAATAATAATAATAGTGGGCTTATATGGGGCACGATAATAACAATTTGGGCACTACATGGCCACAAAAATATAATAAGGGGGTTGTACTAATAATAATAAGGGGTTACAATAGTAGTATAGGGACCTAACATGCCCCTTTCCTTCAAAAAGTGTTGTCCTCAACGCTTGAGTAGTTCTTGATGGTCATCTATAAAGTTCTTGTCCTCCCATGTGGAATCTTCAACTGGTAAGTTCATCTACTTTATGCGATACTCTGAAATTGATTGATTTCGTAGCTTTCAAGTTCTTGTTTCTGTGACTGCTCTAGGCTACAATACGATTTTTCCTTCCTCGTCAAGTTCTGGAAATATTGTTTGAATTGGTACCTTCTGCAAATTTTGAATGAGCGGCCACACTTGTTTGTCGTTCTTCCATTCATACCTTGTTTCGTTTATCCACTCTAGTTGGATGATGGAAACAGCGCAAAACATTGCTTCCACATCCTCATCCTTTCTTAAGAGTGCATTTGCCACAACATTTTTCTTCCCTTTTTTGTAGATGATTTCAAAGTCATAACCCAACATCTTTGTGACCAATTTTTGTTGCTCTTCAGAGGATAATATTTGTTCTAAAATGTATGTAATACTATCATGATCCATTTTTACGTTGAAGTGTCTTCCCATTAGCTAAGGTAACCATTTCTTATGTGCGTGTAGTATTGCCAAAATTTCCTTCTCATAGATAGATTTCTTGAGGGACATTTGTTTGTAAGTATGTAACCATAAAAATACTGAATCACCTACATCAAAAATTCTTTCATTGCGATGTTGATCTCCCTGTTGTTTCATTCGATTCTGCACCAAAATGACGTTATCCTTTAAAAGTTGGAGAACTTGTTGTTGATGCTTAGTGTGATCTTTCACTACTTGAATCTTTTTCTTCTTGATATGTCCTTATATATTTAAAGCCTGAGGAGTGGTAATTTCTTCTAGTGCATTACAAGATATGGTCAAATTCATTTCTTGATGCTCTATGTGATCGTTCACTTCTTGAACATTTTTCTTCTTGATATGTCCTTCTATCTTGATAGTTTGAGGAGTGGTAATTCTGGCCATTGCATTACAAGATATGGTGAGATTCATTTCTTCTTTCTCCATGTGGTATTTCACTTCTTGAACCTTTTTCTTTTTGATATGTCCTTCTATCTTAAGAGTTTTAGGAGTAGTAATTATTCCAATGCTTTACAAGATGTGATCAGATTCATTTCTTCTTTCTTCGTGGTTGGTTCCTGGTGTATATACTCTTCTTTTGACGTTTCTTGATCCTTTTCTTCCTCCTCTTCATACTCTATGTAAAATAATTTCTTCTTAGCACACTTATGACCTTTAGTACATTTGATATCACAATTCTAACAAAGCCCTTTTTCTCTTTTTTCTTCAAATTATTGTGGTGTAAACCTTGTAGGTTGTGGAAGGGTAGGAGAAGAAAAAATTCCATAATTATAGTCATGGGTGGTGGGATTCCTTGGTTCCATAATTTCGATTTCAATTTTTCTTGCTCACCTGAACGCCTTCTCCAATGAATCTAGTTCCCAAAGACGAACCTCATGTTGAATGTTATCCTCTAAAGTACCTATGAAGATATCAATACTTTGCTTCTCTGGAATATCATTTACCCTTATATTCAATTTTTGAAAGTCCTCAATGTGCTCCTCCATTGAACACTTTTGTTTGAGTTTTATCAATTGGCTAAAGAAGGTGTTTCTCTTTGTATCCTCATAATGTGCTATCATTTCCTCCATGAAAATTTACCACGTAACAAGTGGTTTACGAGAAAAAAGCCCTTTATACCATAAAAATTAATCTGGTTCTAAATATGAAGATGCAATACGTACCTTTTGTAATAGTTGCACCTCATGTAGATCAAAATATTGCTCCATATGTAGTATCCAATTTACTATATCCTTGCCATCAAACTTCCTCATATCGCCTTTTCTTGAGTTTATGAGCTCAATCCTGAAACAACTATAACTCTATAATTTCGGCTCTTCCAGTTCTGAAATTTCAACTTATAGTAGCCCTCTATGTCTTCTTTCCAATGCCACCAGTCTGATCAAAATTGGATTCTCCAAGGAAGAGTTACGCACAATCTCCCAAGATTTGCTGATTATATACCTTTTCAGAAGAGAGAACTTGTATGAAGTTCCACGTGTCACTGTTTTGACATTTGGTTCTGAAAAATATACACAAGAAACTACAACCTGTTCTCTTTCTGTAACTTCCTACAACATTTCAATATGATGCTCAAAGAGACAATTATCACGTTTTTTCCAAGGTGACTTGTTTGGAATGTAATTTGGGTGTCTGCAAAAACACAAACTTCCTCAGACTATATCTCCAAAAATGTAGCAAGGTAGAATCTGAAATTCAGAGCCGAGGTTTAGAGTGATTTTCTCTCAATTTGGTTTTTGTTTCATCTTCTGAGACATCATAGTGAAAGTGTTATAGTGAAAATCCCACGATGACCTGTTTTAGCTTAAATTCTGGAGCTTACAAAAGCCCTAACTTCCTGAGATCATATCTCCGAAAATATAGTGATACAAGCTCCAAAATTTAGGCCCAAGATTTAGCATGAGTTCTTCTCAAACAGTTTTTTTTTTCTGCTTCTCACACATCGCAGAAAAAAATTTATAGTAAAAATTCCACGATGGCCTATTTGGAGCTGCAAAACCATAGAATCCAAAGCTCTGATACCAAATGTTAGGAAACAAGCTGACAAAAAGATAAAAAGATAGATAAACGCCTTAGAATTCAGCCTCTTCAAGGGGGTAACCTCCTTTACATTACACAAATGAACAATTCTTGGATGATACAATTGAAAAGACTTCCTTTCTATATATAGGAGTCTAAGGGATCATAATATAATCAGAGCCGACATAACAATAATAATGTAAGGGCACAATAATAATAGTAGTGGGATTCTATGGGGCACAATAATAACAATATGGGGACTAGATGGGCGCAACAATATAATAAGGGTGTTGTACTAATAACAATAAGGGGTTACTCTGGTAGTATAGGGACCTAAGAGGAATTGTCTAAAAACAAGACAAATAACTTGACCAACAGATAATGTTTACAATGCTTCAATGCTTGGATGACTGCATAAAACTCCTTGTCATAAGATGTATACTTATACCTTCTCTCATTTAACTTTTCGCTGAAGTCCGCTACTAGCTTATCTTCTTGGCTAAGAACTACACCAACTGTTATTCCACTAGAATCATAACGAACTTGAAAATGTTTGTTCAAATCTGGTAGTCTTAGGACTTATCTTTCGTGATCTTCTTCTTCAAAAGAAGAAAAATATTTTCAACTGATTTTGTCCAATGAAAAGTTTAATTGGACGTTTTAGTGGTATCTACCATAGGTGCACAAATACCACTAAAATTCTTAATAAACTTCTGGTTAAAACCTATCAATCCATGAAAACTTCATAGGTGAAACATATTTTTGGGAGATGGCCTACCAACTATGGTTGCAGTCTTTTTTGGGTCCATCTTCAACTCTTTATTAGAAATTACAAATCCTAAATAAATCAATACTTTCTTGAAAAAGAATAGTTTTTCAAATTTATCAACAATTTATCTTGCTGTAATTTTTCCAGTACATACCTCACATGCTGAAAATGTTCTTCCTTATTTTTGTTGAAAATGAGTATATCATCTAGACATACAATCACAAATTTGTAGATAAATTCTTTTAATATCACATTCATCAAATGCATGAACATGTTGGGAGCATTTCTTAGGCCAAATGGCATTACCAGCCACTCGTACAAGCCTTCATTGGTGTTGAAAGTCGTCTTCCACTCGTCACCTTCTCTAATCCTTATGTGGTGATTTCTGCCTTTTAGATCTATTTTTGGAAAGTATGCCACTCCACTCAGACAATCCATCATATCATCCATCCAAGGTAAATGAACCTATACCCGATGGTGATATTATTTATTACCCTGGAATTAGTGCATATCTGCCATTCACCTCCTTTCTTGGGAGCTAAAATGGTGGGAACAACAGAAGGACTCAGACTCTCCTGAATCAGTCCTTTGTCCAGCAACTCCTTTACTTGTTTTATAATCTCATCATTGTCCTTTAGACTGATTCAGTAAGCATCCTTGTTCGGTAAACTGGCTCCCATAATGAAATCAATTTGGTGACTAATGCTTTGCTTCGATGGAAATTAATCTGGTAGATCATCTACTACAATATCACTAAATTCCCGCAACATGTCCTGTATCTCCATAGGAAAATCGGTAATTTCGGTATGCAGTAATACTATTCTAAGTTTGCGTACAACTGCATAGTTTACCTCATTTTCCTTAACTTGTCCTTTTATTTTCCAATGTGAAACTCTACCTCACACTGCTCATCAACCAGTAGTTGGTGTCCTTTTTTTATCTAATACACCTTGTGTGGAATCAGGTGTTTCAACTTCTTCAAGCCCATTTTCTCCACCATGTCAATGGCTACCAGGTTATTAGTGCTCCCGCTATCTATGATTAGATTGCAGCATTTTCCATGTGACATGCACATGGTCTGAAACAATGCTTTCCGTTGTGTCATGTCAATGATTTCCTTAGTTTCTTTTAGCAAAACCTTTTTCAACGCAAAGGCCTCACTTGTGTCAGGCATATTCTCCACCTCCTGTGGTAGTGCATATGCCACATTAGTATGAGCAACATATTCTCCCCACTGCCCAACCTTCTCACCTTTAGGAAAGTCAAAAGACATGTGCCCCCATTTGTGACACTTGTAGCATTGGTAGGCATTTCCTCTGCCTCTGCCATTACCATGTCCATGCTGGTATGGCCTTCCAGCTTCGGTGCTACCTTCTCTCTCAGTCTTTCCCAAAGTCTTTGAACTGTTGCCTTCTTCATTACTACTGGCAGTTTTACCCCTCCCAAAGGACTATCCCTTTCCTCTGCCAGAACCACGTCCTCTCTTTTTGTTATGCTTCTTCGTAATATTCTCTTCCACTTTCAAAGCACACTGATATGCCTCCTCTATAGTCTTAGGGGAAAGAATGCTAATCTCATCTAGGATTTCCATCCGTAGACGATTCATATATCTTGTTTTTTTCTTAGGGGTATCTTCAACATACTCAGCCCTTAGGTTCGCTTTACAAAATTCTTCTATGTACTCACTTACAAACATCACTCTTTGTCTCACATTTTGCATCTACCTGTAAAAGGAAATTTGGTAATCGTTAGGAAGAAATTTTCTTTTCATCTTAGCAATCATCCTATCCCATTTTTTAATCAAGGGCTTGTTCAGTCTCCTCTTTTCTACCTACACATTGTCCTATCACAGTGTTGCATGTACTTTCAACTTCGTAACAACAAACCTGACTTTCCTATCCACACTAACTTCCTCATACTTGAAGTATTTGTCCTACTTAGTTATCTAATATAATAAGGCTTATGTGGACAATCTACCATCAGATTCAGAAAGTTCTAGTCTTGGTCTATTGTTAGCCATCAAAACTAGTTTCAACAATTATATTTATGGTGCCTCATCTTTTGACCCATATGTTGTTGACAATGTTTCACCCTCACTCTCATCACCACCATCAGGATCCCTACACCTTCCTTCTTCCACTGTTGCTAAGTGAGCAGACAGATTTTAGATTTCCTCTCATTTTCCTTCATCCACTGCTATCCTTTTAGGTCTCTCCTGACCTCTTATTCCTACCTCTATTTTCACTCAGGAATATTAACTTGCTCTAATGCCACTAATTGGTGGGGAACCATGAGGCCGTTGGCACCTTTACTTAACCTCCCTTACACATGGCCTTCTAACCATCTGACCATATGCTAGACCACATGCTTCCAAACTTGGCATAAATCATTTTGATTTTTTTGACTTGGGGTTTATTTCAGTCCTATTGTGCTTCGTGATGGTTTGGAGAATGGATGGAGGAGGTATCGACCTCGTGACATCCTATAACACTGAATTTGTATACTTGTTGGTTGTACGTGTTCCTTCCATGTTTCTTCTTCATGGTGTAGCCATCTGTATGAGCAATTCTTGGCTCATTAGCTATACCATTCTGTAAAGCTGGGATCTTTACTCCCTTACCAATATTTGTTCTCTTGTTTAATTCAATATGGTATTATGTTTGCTAATATTTGTCGTGTTTTCTCAATAGTTACTACCCCTCATCCTGCAACAACTCAGCTTTATTGCTGAGGTAAGCTCTTATTCCAATTCCATTTACCCTTTTTATTTGCATTTTTCTAACTTGTTGTCTTGTTGGCTTGCAATTTTATGCTCCTTTTGGAACTACTGTCACAATCGTTCCCAAAACCCTTGTGTTTGGCTTCGTACTTGCCCTAGGTTTTGAACCCTACTTGTTTTACTGGTTTGATGGGTATTCAGAATCGAAAGCTGGTATCAATGTGGCCCTTTTGGGCTCAGTGAATCCCTTGGTTCCAATTCTCTAGGTATGTTTTCTCTCTTCCTAGTTTTCTTTATCAACTCTTCTCCCTTTAATGAGTTTTCTGTTTCCCTTTTCTAATCTGGTTTCTTTTGTTTGTGTTTGTAGGTGGTTCGGTTCAAGTGGGGGCTTCCTGACATTGTCATGGCCCTAGTTTTCCTTGTATAAAAGGGTAGAATCTTTCCCTCACGCAGTTGCAAAATTTTATAAATTAATATGAGGAAACCAAAATGGGTTCTCAGTGTATAGCCTGGTCGACTCGATTAAACGGCACTTGTTTTGTTCCTCTTTTCTCCTTTGAAAATTTGAAGGAACCCTCACTGTTTCTTAACATTATTTATATACTATCTAATGAAACCCTAACAGGGTTCTTTCCTGTTTGTTAAATGCTACTCTATTGGTTTTGTAAATTATATATGGACTATCTATACTCGTCTTTGTATACAAAACTTGGGAAAAGAAAAGGAATTCCTATAAATTGTTTGTAGATGCTTGTTTAATTTTGAACATATGATTGTCTGTAATTTGTTCTCTAGTGCACTATTTTTACTTGCTCCACCTCGACTTGTGTCCTGTGTGAACCTGGGATTATGTAAATTTAATTTCCTACTCTCTTTTGTCTGTAATTTGTCACAACAACTGACAACATATTTGATACTAAATTAACACAATATCTCAAGAACTCATTTTTTTATTGAAAAGAAAACTCCATTGTCTATTTCTCCAACACACGCAGACTTCCTATTTTTTCAGGAATGGAAGAACCTCCCTCTTGGGTAGATTTCAGATGGTTTATACTTTCCCACGCAGTTCACAGATGGCTGAGAAACTGCCATTCAGTTAAAAACTGACTGGTCAAACTAATTTTTACTTTTAGCTACTTTTGACGTAACCACTCATAACTAGACAATTACAGTGGCTGTGTTAGCTGAATTTAACTTTTTAAATAAATGGACTAAACAAAACTCATTTCTGTCCAGTAGAAATTTAAAAGTTCATCCAGTTGTAGCTCTTTAGTAGGATGTTCCTGCATTAATATGGATGTTTGTAGTGAGGATAGTTGATTTCTTTGTTTTTAATATTTTTGACTTTACATTTTCATAATGATATATATAACTATATATATATATATATATATATATATATATATATATATATATATATATATATATATATATATATATATATATATCTTACATTAATTTAATTTAAATACAAAGGATTATCTGAAAAACAAAAATTGACATTTTTATATTTCAATATTTAGATTTCAATAATCCTAAAAATAATAAACTAAACTAATTGAAAAAATTGTGTGAACAACACTTACTCAATTTGATAATTGTATCATTTTCAAATTAGTTTATGAATTCAACAATCACTTCCACCAAAAAAACGAATACCATAATTTTAAACATTGAAAAAACTAGTTTCCACCTAATGTAGTGTGTGTGATGCTTGCGCACTCTCCAGTTATCTCACCTCGAGAGCCATTTGATTAATAAACTCTGTTTTTATCATGGTATCAGAGCTTCAGGTTTGAGAACACAAGTGAAGGTGTCGCATGTTTTAGATGCATAAGCGCACCGACCCACTATGGAACTATGGATTTTTTTATCTTATCCATCTTCACAACTATCGAGTGTACATGTGTGACGATCTTTATGAATGCGTGGCGTGAAATCGTGCTGACCCTCAACAGAGTAAACCTCCGCGTGAAAACACTCAGTAGTATTTTTTTTAGTATTCAGTTGCATGGCATTTTACATTACACGGGTTTGAAGACCGACTGCATAAGCACTGTGGATGGGGAAAGGGCCTTTGTATTGAAAGTCGAAAGGCCGATAGGCCATACTTATCAGCGGCAAAGGAAGAGGTTCTACAGCTTAGTGAAAAGCCATATAATTATCACACTTTATGAAAGAGCCAACGTCCTTTGCAAACAAGGTGATGACTCGTCATATTCTTTCCAGGTAATATTTGCAGAAGTGTGAAATTGTTGAGGTCTGTGTAGAGGCCTGCGTGGAAGTCAAGGAGGCTGAACTTACCCGGGAGTTGGAAGGAGTTCAGATCGAGCAGCATGGAGCATGGATCTGGTGAAGCCTGTGGAGATTGTCATGGCATGAACAGATATTGTAGTTTGGTATCCTATGTACATATTGCCATGCAGAGGTTACAAATAGAAGTTGCGTGGTAGCTGCATGTGGATGCATAAGAAGATTACTCAGATGTGGTTTCCTGTGTGGACTTTGCAACCAGTATAACTAATAAGCCTCATAAATGGGTAATTATATGGGCTCATTTTACCTCCTAACCTAGTCAAATCAACCATTCTCTTAGCTTATTGTATGATTTTCTGATTACATTTATGCTTATGGAGTGAATTGAGTTAGTTATGATGCCATGTGGTCTAACATGTGTTTAATGTAGATTGTTGATGAATTTTGAGGTCAATGTCAAGGATCCAATGGAAAAATGGTAGCAATAACTCAAAGTGGAAAAAGGAGAGGACTTATAGGAGGGAATCCCCCTCATTTATTACTCGGAGTACAAGCTGCTGAATTGTGCACTAGAAGATAGCCGAGCAAGTGGAGGATGACTGATGATTATCTCGAGTTTTGGGAGCCAAGCCTCCCTGATTTTAAGGAAGTTATTGGTATCTTTATTTGTATAAGTAGAAAGGCCTAGGGCCTCACTAGGTTTGCATTTTTGTTGCATTTTTTCTTATGTAAACTCTGCTCCAACTTCGGGCTTATTATTTTGTGGTAGTTTCATGTAATCTTGTTATTATTTTGATAATAAAGATGGAATCCTTTTTGAGCTAGCATTGAGTTACCTCAGAGGGCTTAAGCTTTTGGGTTAGGGCCCAATCCAAGTAGCCAAGCTCCTCTTTACTTGTACTTGTATGTTTTATTTCAGTTTGTATATTAGGTTGCTGTTAGATGTATTTCTTTTATGTTTAAGAATAGGTTGCTTTTGATGATTTAGTAGTTTGCTTCCATTTGTGCTTTCTATAGCAAGTTAAGTAGTGATAAAGAGAACATTCAAAAGGCTAGAAACAGTGCCTCGACCTCTCTTCCTTCCTTTGGGACCATGATTGGAGGAAAAGACCCTCTTGCTGCCCCAAAAACACAGATTTTTCTCATTCATAGGACTTCTAGTTTTTGCAGCTTTTTAGTAGGTTATGTTAGAAAATTATATATTGCAGAGCAATGGAACACATAAAATATTGCAGAAATATAAACACAGAAAACACACAAAACAGGAGAGACACAAATATACGTGGTTCACCCAGTTTGGGCTACGTCCACGGAGAAACATCCAGTCCTTCTTTTGTTATATTATCCAGCAAATTAAAGATATACAACCTACAGCAGATGCACTGTAACTCCCTCTTCACTCTCAATCTCCTCTCTCTTCCTCACTTAGAATACAGATATTCAGATGCACATAGACGCATTACAATTCCCTCATGTATAGCGAGGGGTTGCCTTCTAGGGCAAAAAACCCTAAATTAAACATAACTTCTACTGTCAAATCATGTGCCTAATGAACGACCCAGATTAACTAGAAATTACTATACTTTTACAAGGCAATCTTACATCTCCATTTAGCTGCGGAGGTGTTGCCCCCGAACCCCTGTCGGGGGACCGCTGGCCCACAAACCCCCCAACCCCCCGCAACCCCCTGCATGGAGGGGTGTACAGTCTTCCTAGGGTATACATCTGGTTGAAACCTTTGAATAAAGAAGATAATTAGGCTCTGCACCCAACAATCTCCCACTTGGAGACTAATTATAGCAACTCCACCACTACTTCATTTGTTAGACAATGACTCCACTTTGGACATAGCTATTTCTCATCTTCTTCATCATACTTGAAGACCAATTGAAACTGAGCAGATTCTCAGTTTCTCCCTGGTTACAACTTTTGTTAACATATCTGGAGGATTTTTGCTAGTGTCTATCTTTTCTAGCTTCATCTGTCCATCTTCCAATGCTGATCGTATGAAATGGTACTTGAGCTGTATATGTTTAGTCTTAGAATGAAATGAAAATTTCTTTGAAAGATGTATGGCACTCTAGTTGTCACTGTATAACCTGAACAACTCCAGATTTTTTCCCAATTCATCCAGAAACCTTTGTAACCAAATCATTTCTTTACTAGCCTCTATAGCAGCAACATACTCTGCTTCTGTTGTTGAAAGTGCAACAACACTTTGGATTTTTGAAACCCAACTAACAACTGTTCCACCTACAGTAAATACATATCCCATAGTGCTCCTCCTGTTATCTCTGTCACCTGCCATATCTACATCAACATATCCCTATAGAGCAATGCTTGAACCACCAAAGCATAATGCTTGATTTTTGATACCTCTCAAATACCTGAGAATCCACTTCACTGCCATCCAATGTTCTTTTCCTAGATTATTCATGTACCTGCTTACAACTCCCATAGCATGTGCAATATCAAGCCTTGTGCAGACCATTGCATACATTAAGCTTCCAACTGCTGATGCATATGGGACTTTAGACATATGAGCCATTTCTTCCTAAGTCTTGGGACATGCCTCCTTACTTAATTTGAAATGGCTAGCCAAAGGTGTACCAACGGGTTTTTCATTCTCCATATTAAACCTTTTGAACACCTTTTCTATGTACTCACTTTGAGACAATGTTAATTTGTGATTCTTCCTGTCTCTAGTTATTCTCATATCAAGGATTTTTTTTGCAGCACCCAAATCCTTCATTGCAAATGAGTTCACCAATTTCCTTTTGAGCACATTTATTTCCTTCATGTTAGAACTTGCAACAAGCATGTCATCTACATACAATAACAACATAATATAGCTGCCATCATTTTGCCTTTTCAGATAAACATAATGGTCAGAGTGACATCTAGTATAACCTTGTCCAGAAATAAACTTGCTAAATTTTAGATGCCACTACCTTGGAGCCTGAACCTGCAACAAGCATGTCATCTACATACAATAACAATATAATATATCTGCCATCATTTTTCCTTTTGAGATAAACATAATGGTCAGAGTGACATCTAGTATAACCTTGTTCAGACATAAACTTGTCAAATTTTAGATGCCATTGCCTTGGAGCTTGTTTTAAGCCATACAAGCTCTTCTTCAACCTGCATACTAGTTTCTCCTTCCCTTTTACCTAATATCCTTGTGGCTGCTACATACATATCTCTTCCTCCAAATCCGCATGGAGAAAGGTTGTCTTTATATCTAACTACTCAAGATGCAAATCTCCAGCTGCTACTAGACTAAAAATAGTTATGATTGAAGTCATTTTCGCAACAGGAGAAAATATTTCATCAAAATCAATTCCTTTGTTCTATGAAATCCCCTTCACTACAAGTCTAGCTTTGTACCTCTGTTCTCCTCCGTCTTCTTCCTTCAGCCTGTAAACCCATTTATTCTGCAATGCAGATTTACCTGCAGGCAACCTGACTAAGTCCCAAGTCTGGTTATGTGCTAAGGAGTCCATCTCTTCTTTCATGGCTTGCTCCCACCTCTTCCTGGTTTCTACCTACACTACTTCTTCATAACATTCTGGTTCACCAGAATCAGTCAACAATACATAATATAATGAAGTAGCGTATCCTTCAGGGGGTCTCCTTATCCTAGTAGATCTTCTAACACCACTTTCAGGTGTTTGAAGTGCTTGTTGCTGTTGTGGTTGTTGTTCTGGTTGTTGATCATTATGATTTTCAGGCACCATCAATTTTTCAGTGATCTCGTCAGGCACTATGTATTCTTTGTTTTCTTTTTCCTATTTCTTTTCCTCTAGCTGATCCTTATACAAAACCTTTTCATTGAATATGACATCTCTGCTGCTAATGATTTTGTGTTTTTCATAATCATAAAATCGATAACCAAAATCATTAACACCATATCCAATAAGGTACATTTCCTTGATTTTGCCTCAAACCTTGTTCTATTTTCTTTGTTAATGTGGACAAATGATTCACAACCAAAAGTCTTGAAAAAAGAGTAGCTTACCTTTTTACCTATCCATGCCTCCTCTGGAATACCACCATCCAAGGAACTTGAAGACCCTCTATTTATTAAATAAACAACAGTATCTATAGCATGATGAGCCCCAAAAATGGGTAAATTATTGGGATTATTTTGCCTATTGTTCTTCAACAATCCACCATTTTTCATAGTTTATGCACGTTTTTTGAGTATATATATGTTATTTTAACGAATGAGAATAGTCACTTGACCAAGGAGGCTAAAATGTGGTTATTGCATAATTTTCGACAAATTTTGGACCAAGGCCAAGCATTTATGAGCCAGATGACAACTAGGCATGAAGGAACAAGGGTGAGGATTCATAGGAAGGATGTCTCCTGTACTAAATGGCCCCTTATGTGAATTCTCCACCCTCAGCTCGGAGTTCAGCAGGCCACCGAAAAGGATTCCGAAGGGAAGCCGAGCAGTTTTGTGTAAAGTGACTGATCACTGGCAGTTTGAGCAGCCAAGCCCCTCGAGTTAAGGATGGTTGTTGGAGACCCTCGTAGTGCATAAATAGGAATGCTTCTAGCCTTCATAGGTTACTTTTTGAACAATTGTATTCTGCGCTATAGTGCTGCTAGTTTCTCAGCTCATTTTGTAGCTTCTGCTGTACAACTTTCTTTGTGACATGGTTATTTTTGAATAATGGAAAGCAGTTTCATTTGGAATCAGTTCTGAGCTTTTCCTAGGAGCCTGTAGCTCTTGGGGTTGGGCCCAACCCAAGTGCCAGGGCCTCCTTTGTGTACTGTTATATGTTTTTCATGTCTTTGCAGAATAATTTCTGTTAAGTAGATTACAGTCTTGCTTGGTTACCTAGGACGTTGTTGATGATTAAAAAGGATTTTCATGTTCAGATTGATTTGATAGGTTGATAACAGAGGATATCTTCAGAAAAAGGCCATCAAGCACCCCTGATCTCACCTCTCCCTCTATGGGACCATGAGCTGAGACAAAGGTGTGCTTGTTGCCACCAAAAACATTGTCTTTGCTTCATCATGCAATTGTTAGTGTTAAATTCTCATTTGCAGAAGTTGATACCAGTTGTGGTTACATGTTAAGGTTCATGATTTCTTAGTCTGCATAGCTATTTCACATGATTTCATTGCAATAAACTTCTGTTCATTTTCTTTGCTGATATTCAGGTCAGATTAGGTTAAAGTAGCTAGGTCTTTTGGTTTTCCAAGTCTTTGTTTGAATAGTTTGGAAAATAACTTGCAGAGCACCTGTGATACCTCTTTGCCTACCCCTCTCCATCAATACCTTCTTCTCCGTCCTCCAACTCTGATTCCTGCCTCACATTTTCCATGTTCCCTCACTTTGACCTAATTTCCATATTTTTGTGCACCATTTGCTCTACCCCTCCTTAAACAAATCCAGACATCCTTATCACTCATCCGCTTCGTTCACCAAGTCCTAGACCTCCTCACACCCTTATCTCACCTCCATACCCACTTCTTCACCTTTTTTTCACCATCAACCCTTCAAAACTCCCTTTCAGAACATCCTGTAGAAACATCCTGTAGAAGCCACAGAACATCTTGTAGAACCCCTGCAGATTTCCTGTAGAAGCTCAGGAAAGCGGTTTCTTGAGATCCGATCACTTAGAAACTCTCTGGAAGGATTCCAAGGATCCCTTAGGCCCTCTTCTAACCTTCCCAACCTCCTACATGTGCCTACTCCATTTCCTTTCACCAATCAACCTCTGCACATTCAACAACAGTTAAAGCACATGCAAAACAATTCTGACATATTACTCAAAAATGAAAAAAGATGTTTTCTTCATATTTCTCTTCAGAAGTAGCTTAGTCACATGCATTTTAACTTTTTAGAAGTCAATGGCATCCATTTCTATAGCTTTCATCCTTTTACTTACACCAGTAGGGTTATTTGGTACAACTAGGGTTTGCTAGGGTTTGCGTTCCTTTCTAGCTTTCAACTTCTTTTTGCAAGTAGATTAGCCTTTGGTTGAGTTAGTTTTCATCCATCATAGTCAAAAGCTTCTTCTCAAAGATCATAGAAGTTTTCTTAAGCTCCTAGCGGACTTGTGCCAGTTGATCAAGTGACAGCCTATGGCAAGAGCTAGTACTTGTGCATATAGCACCGTCGCTTCCAAGTTTGTTACGAACTACCAGGTTGATAAAAGTAAAGAAGGGAGTCCCAAGAGTTGCAGCATTATTGCTGCAATACTGGAGCCCACCATCTTTTTGGCGCCGTTGCCGGGGAAGCGTCAAAGTATTTGTGATTGCTGCTTTTCTTCTATTTCCTACTACAACCTTCTACTAAGTAGTTTATTTCATTTCCATTCTTCAATTTCATTCCTGCAAAAGTAGATTAGACATTTCCTACTTTCATAGATTAGCATTTCAATTCTGCAAGCATAGATTAGCATTTCAGTTCCGCAATTTCAATTCTGCAAGCGTAGATTAGCATTTCAATTCCTCAATTTCAATCCTGCAAGCGTAGATTAGCATTTCATTCCTGCAATTTCATTTCAGCAAAATAAATTAGTCCTTTCCTGCTTTCATTTCAATTCCAAATTTTCATTTTAGCAAGATAGATTTTAGCTAGTTGCAATTCAATCTCTTTTATTTTTGCAGGTACAAGCAGAAAAAAAAACACAAAAGCAAACAAAAATATTCCATTTTCATGCCCCGTAGGGACAGAGACAATACCAGAAAATTCCTACCCAACAACCCCACCACATCACTAAGTCGCCATTCTCTCTTCTTTGGTGGCAGTGATCCAGAAGAACCTATAGGTGAACCTCCTGAGATATACGAAGATCCTATAATAGAAGAAGGGCAAGAAAACATTCCTTTTGAGACCATGGCTGAAAACCGAAACGGTAGAGAAGATGAGGAGATAATAGAAGGTGCCTTTCCCATCTGAGAGACCAACGGGGACATGAATATGAAAAACATAAGTCCCTTAGCCTTACCTCATTTCCATGGATTTACCACTGAAGACCCTGATACCTTCCTGTTTGAGTTTGTTGTCCTCTGTCGAACTTATGACTATGCAGAAGACGAGAAAAAGTTGAAACTCTTTCCCTCTACCCTCAAGGATGCAACACTACACTAGTTCATGGGGCTACCTGGAAACAGTATCACAACTTGGGCTCAAATGCAACAAGCCTTTAACAACAAATACCGGGACTATTGTAGGTAAAATGAAACAAAGGGAGAGATCTTTCGGATGACCATGGGAAGTGATGAGTCTTTAGAAGACAACGAGGAAAGGTTCCAACTTAGCTATAAAAGGGCCAGGTGTACACTTGACCCAGAATCTCTTAAGCTGGTTCTGCTCCGAGGAGTCCCCGAAGACCTTCTAGATACCCTCCATCTGCTAGCTGGAGGAGACATCTACCAACTACCTTATGAGGACATAAAGACTGTGTTTAGAAACCAGTCTAGGGCAGCCCGGAAATGAGGTAGGGAGAATTCACTCTCAGCTAGTACCACCTTCTCTAAGCATGAGTTTTCTAATCAGATAGAAGACCTCAAAAGTGAGATGAGACAGACCATTTTCATGCAACTGGATACTTTCCGAATCCAACAGAAGAAAGAGGAAGCTGAGAGGGCTTTGGACATTTTTTATCCCAGATGTACCAGGAAGCATCCTAAGAACGAGTGTCCATTGCACTCAGTGGAGGTATGTTTTGTTTGTGAGGAAGACCACCCCACGAACTAGTGGCCAACCTTACCTGGACTTAAATCCATGTACCAAGGGTCTGAAGGGGCCACTGAGCCACTCTACTTCCTTAAGCAAAGGAGGCCGCATGGGTCCAGACCTTACCAGCAAGGGATGCAAGGAACATCCCAAACTTATTACAACCCCAACCAATCTACTCAC
Source organism: Pinus tabuliformis (assembly GCA_031772625.1). Classification (NCBI taxonomy): domain Eukaryota; kingdom Viridiplantae; phylum Streptophyta; class Pinopsida; order Pinales; family Pinaceae; genus Pinus; species Pinus tabuliformis. The sequence goes on along the minus strand of CM062820.1, from coordinate 285,369,211 downwards.
ATGCCTTCTTGGGGGCCCCCTGCTCATCCTTCCAGGTCCACACCTCCTCCTTGGTCTTATCCATCTCAATACCATACTCAACCTGTTGCTCATTCATTTCACTCTGATATCTAGCCACATCCTCAGTGGAATGCCCCTCAACCGGGGTGGAGGCCCCAATACAACTCTCCTCCCACTATCTTGCCTCCACCTCCTACTAAACCACAACCATTACCTCTTGCTCCTCCAAGACAACCCCAGATGCCTGTTCAACCGAACCTGAACCCCAACAATAGACATGCCCAACAAGTATACACTAGAGAGACAACATGACCTACCTATGCTGTGGAGATTCAGGAGATCAACCTACAATCTGGAAAGGTCCTTCTAGATCACCGGCCTCCTCCCCCGGAGGAAGAGGAAGAGAAACAGGAAAGTGAACCCAAACCCATTCCACCCTTTCCTGAGAGACAAAAAATAGCCACGCAACCAAACCTAGAGGAGACTAAAATTCTGGGAGAACTTAAACAGTTGTGTGTGAAAATCCCACTTCTGCAGGCCATAAAATATGTACCAATCTACAACAAATTGATCAAGGAGAAGTGTTTCAGGCACCCCGACTATCAATGTCATAGGACAACTGTCCGATATGATGTTGGCACAAGTAATCTTTCCAAAATATTTGGACCCTGGGAGTCTTGTACTTGATGTCCACATCAATGGCACCATAATCCCCCACACCTTGACTGATCTAGGGGCTACCATTAATGTGATGACCAGGGACACTATGCTTAAACTTAACCTTCAGGGTTCCTTAATAAAGACCTCGATAATAATGCAGTTGGCAGACCGCTCCACCATGACTCCCGAAGGGATTGTGGAGGATTTCCTGGTGTCTGTTGATTCTTGGGAGTACCCTGTGGACTTCTTGGTTCTTCAACCAAATGCAAAACTCACTGGATACCGCCTCGTTTTGGGAAGGCGTTTGTTAGCTAGTACGAATTCTTACATTAGTTGTCGAGCTGGAAGCATGACCATCGAGAATGGGCCTATGTCCAAACAGCTAGTCCTATACCCTCATGCCCAACCTCTATTAGAACATGACTTACCACTCTGGTTGGAGGAGGGAGATGAGGGTGAAGTCTACTCTACACCATTGTGCAGAGTAGAAGCCGCCAGGGGAGGTCCTCTGACCGAGGATGACTTGATCTAGAATTTGATTCAAAATCCACCTCCCAGTGCACTGTCATTAGAGGAGTTAGTGGAAGGTACCCAAGTCAATGCTTTCATGGAGATCTGTGTGGCCGATCCGACCTCACCCATTGTTTAAAATGTGGAATTTGGCCCTGAAAGAACCTTAAAGATTAGCTCATCGCTATCTTCCTCTCAGGAGAAGGATCTTTGTAGCTTATTGAGCCACCATTTGGATGCCTTCACCTGGAGCTATAAGGAGATGAAAGGAGTCCACCCTTCGGTCTATATCCATCACATTTACATTAAAGAGGATTGTAAACTAGTCAGGCAACCTCAGAGGAGAATGAATCCAACCCTTAAGGACATCATTAAAGAAGAATTGCAAAAGTTGTTGGATGCAGGATTCATCTACCCCATCTCGGACAGTGAATGGGTTTCTCCTCTGGTGCTTGTGCCCAAGAAAAATGGGAAGTGGAGAATCTATGTAGATTATCAAGAACTTAACAAAGCGACCAAGAAGGACCATTTCCCTTTGTCGTTCATAGATCAAGTGCTAGATGGGCTGGCAGGGAAGTTCTTTTATTTCCTAGATGGGTTCGGCGGGTATAATCAAATCCAAATCAGCCCAGAAGACCAAGATAAGACCACCTTAACTTGTCCTTGGGGAACCTTTGCCTACCGGGTGCTTCCCTTTGGGCTATGCAACGCTCCTGCCACTTTCCAGAGAGCCGTATTGAGCATATTTGCTGAGCTAGTTCACAATTCGGTGGAAATCTATATGGATGACTTTACTCCTTATGGGTCTAACTTCCAAGAAGCATTGTCTAACCTAGGAAAAGTTTTAACCAAGTGTATTGAGATGAACCTGTCCCTCAGTCCTGAAAAATGTGAACTCCTCATGACTGAACGAACCATGTTAGGTCATACCATTTCTCAGCAAGGATTACAGGTGGATCCTAACAAAAGTGCTATCATCCAAAAGGTTCCACCTCCTCAAAAGGTGAGATATGTTAGGAGTTTTCTAGGCTTAGGAGGATATTATACAAGATTCATTAAGGATTTTAGTAAGCTGGCCTCGCCATTGTTTGGCCTCTTAGGGAAAGATGTTGAGTTTAAATGGACTAACGACTATCAAGGGGCTCTAGATGAGTTAAAAGGTAAGCTGGTGTCCACCCCAATCTTGAGAGGTCTAAACTGGGCCCTACCTTTCCACATCCACACCGATGCCTCGGACAGAGCCATAAGGGCAGCCCTAGGACATGTTAAAGAGAGACTACCATATGCCATATACTTTGTCAGCAAAAACCTATCCAAGGCAGAGATGAACTATACTGTAACCAAAAAAGAGTTCCTGGTTGTAGTCCACTCCCTAAACAAGTTCAGACACTACATCACTGGCTATCAAATATTCATACACACTGATCATGCTATGATTAGATATTTAATGAATAAGCCTGATGTAAATTCTCGTATCATTAGATGGTTACTCTTGTTGGAGCAATTTGATTTGACCATTGTGGACAAGCCAGGTAAGGAAAATGTTGTTGCTGACATTTTGTCTAGATTGGATTTGCCTGCAGGTGAAGAAGGGACAGTGGATGACCAGATGCCAGATGAACACCTGTTTGATATTTCAGTACTCTGTCAAGGTTTGCTGATATAGCAAATTACTTGGTCTCAGCACAATTCCCTCCACACCTATCCTCAAGAGAGAAGAGAAAAACTGTGAGGAAAAGTACCCCATTCACTTGGATCGGGGGCAACCTATTTAAACTTGGCCCAAATCAGATCTTGAAGCATTGTGTTAGGGAGGAGGAAGTTTTCAACATCCTCCTGACCTATCACGATGGGCCCTGTGGAGGTCACTTTGTAGCAAAAAGGGCTGCCTTCAAAATTCTACAAGAAGGCTACTATTGGCCCACTCTTCATCAAGATGTCAGAAGATACATCAACCAATGTGACTGATGTCAAACGATGGGGAAACCGATTCCAAGGGATGAAATGCCCCTCCAACCTCAGGTGACCTTCGAGCCATTTGAGAAGTGCGGCATGGATTTTGTGGGTCTTATCAACCCTCCTTCAAAGAAAAGGTCCTACATCATTGTGTGCACAGAATACTTGAAAAAGTGGGCAGAAACCAAGGCAATCAAGGTAGCGATAGAAGGAAAAGTGCTGAGTTTTTAAGGGAAAATATCTTCTACAAATTCGGCTACCCAAGAGAGTTGGTCACCGATCAAGGAAGTCAGTTCACCTCCAACCTGATTGAAGACCTGCTCGATCATCACAAGATCAAGCACAAAACTTCCACCCCCTATCATCTGTAAGCTAATGGGTAGGTGGAAGTTACTAATAGATCGTTGGAAGAGATTTGACTAAAGTTGTGAGCAGCAGCAGGAAGGATTGGGCAGATCGCTTGGTTAAGGCCACCTGGTCCTACAACACCACTTGGAAACTACAACAAGTTTGACACCTTATGAGCTGGTCTATGGGAAGAAGATTTTGTTGTCCATAGAATTTGAGTACAACACATTGAGGATGGCAGCTCAACTAGACCTAGATCTCAGCCATGCAAAACGGGAAAGATTACTGCAGCTGAATGGATTATATGAACAGAGAATGCATGCCCTCCTCCACTCAAGAGTAGTTCAACTCCAGAGGAAGATATGGCATGACCGACACCTTAATGAAAAGCAATTTCAGCCATGAGATTGGGCGCTACATATGACTCAAGATACAAGGATTTCAAAGGGAAACTAAGGACAAGGTGGTTAGGACCATAGACAGTGGCGAATTGCAACGACAATGGTTCAGTCCTTATCAGGACCATTGATGAAGAATCCATCCCCATGCTCGTCAATGGGCACCGATTGAAAATCTACAGGAAACCCCTTTCGAGGCAGGAATTCATTGAAACTTTGGAGAAATCAGTGCTGGTAGTGGAGCGGGGCCTTGTCTCTACTCCACCCACACCTTGAGCATCAAAAAAAAAAAAAAGAGAAAAACAGAGAAATAAAATAAAAAGATCCCTGGGTGAAAACTTCTTGGAGGTTCCCGGGGCAGAAAGTGAGGGTGAAAACCTCATGGACTCACACCAGCTGTCTCTCAAAGAAAAAGAAAAACATGCCTAATCTCTATGGAATAATTGCAGGTTGCAAGGAATATAGTGCAGGTTATGAAGGTCGCACAAAACAAGGACAAGGGTCCACACCAGGCTACAGGACACCCTCACAGACACTTCCTCCATGACCACTCCCCTCTCCTAGGATTTGATCACATTCGGGGGTAGATTTCACCTTCTACAGGATGTTCTGCCTATTCTACAGGCAGTTTATGTCTTCTACAGGAAGCGTCCTGTAGAACCTTCGGCCATGCCAAAATCGATCTTGGAGGGGAATCTGATTGTTGGAATCTATTCGTTAGGCCTGCAGCCACCGCTGTTCCCACCCATCACCATATGGCACCTTGTTCCATCTCTTTACAGCTCCGTAACCCACCTGGTTATGTGTTCTTGTACAATCATACAAGAAACCCTATTTTCCTCAGATTGACAGCATGAATTTTTAGTGACAAGTCAAGTAAAAAAGTCTCGCTCACCCTACCTATCCAAACTCCATCTAGACTCTTCATCGACAAATCCCTCGTCTGCAATATAGCCCTGCTCATTTAGCCTGCATCCCAGGAGGAGAAGCAGCTACAGGACATCCTACAGGAATATTGCAGCAGCTGATCCCTCTGGAAGACATACTCTAGAGGCAGGGATAGCCGAGATCAACAAAGGGAACATGCAAAATGCTCCTCTTGGACATGAAAACATCCTCGGCAGCCGAAACCCAATAGAACCTGTGCATGCAGCATTGATAACCAAAGGATCGGGTTCCAAAACCCATGTGTACAACATCAACAAATGAAGGAATGGGTTCTAACACCCGTTCACAAGGCAGCAACAAGCAAAGCAGTGGTTCCAAGACCCGAAGTCTGCATAACGCATCCACGGCCACACAGGTAGGTGTCTAAACTCATTCGTCAATTGCATAAACTATATATCGAAAACTGCATGACTGCGAAAATGGTTCGGATTGAATGGGATCGGTGGCGAGTCAACTGGCCACCCTCAGCCAATTACAAAGCTTCGTGGGATCTGAACAAGCTTAGTTACGTTTAAATTTTCCGCCGAGACGTGTAGCTGACACGTGTGGAGTGTCCAGTCGGGGAAAATCAGCCGGACTGGTAGTGGTCGCGGGGGTTAATGGCATAGGGGAGGTGATGGCAGTCAAAGACACGCAGAAAAATGATGGCTATGATGTTGGATCAACGGTTCAGTCCATCCACCTCATTCCTTCACCACGAATTGCACCGCAATTAAAAGATACTCGGCTGAAGACTCTCACCACCCGCTATTCACTTGCACTTGCAACGTCCTTGACTCAAGTACGTGTTCTCTATGTCCAAAATCTGTTAGCCTATCATCCTCCACCGCGTTTTTCGGCCTGTTCAAAAAAATCTCCCGCGTACCAGGCTCATTCAGAAGCGCAGTGACATCCTACAAAAGCCGGCAAGAGTTCTACAGGAAGTATCTCTACAGGAAGTTTGGCACAGCTTTCTGGAGGAGAGAAGCTTGGACTTTTCTTCATCGAATTTGGAGTTCCAAGAGAAGTAGGCTCGAAAACACTCTTCCATGCATGGTATGTTTCGAAAAGGTGGTGAATTAAACTGTTTCAAATTGGGGAGTCCAAAAAAAAGCTGCCTGTGAGTTGGAAATAGAAGTTTGTCTGTGTGTTGTACGATATTCCTCAGTCATTTTTGTGTTAAAATTCTCCTACATAGTTCGTGTTAAAAAAAAAAAAAAAAATCTCCTGTAGGAAAGATACGCAACTGTGAGGGCTAGCCTGTGTATGAATAATTTGAATTTGCATGTTTTTATGTATGCTGAGAATAAACATTGAGCTCTATACTCTGCCTGTGGAAACCCAATTTCTTCCTTCATAAATGGACAACCAAGTTCTGGGCAGCAACAACCTTAAAGCTGGGTAATTGGTGCTAATTGATAGTTGCAATCCCTTCTCAAAGTTCAGGGGAGAAATCCATAAACAACATTCCCTTTTCTGATCAGAGCATAAAACAGGGCACTCTCACCATGCTAGGAGGGTTTATCAAGAAAGAACCTTTGGATCCCAGCAAGCTGCGTGAGCATCCGGAGGTGGTGGACCTCTTCACTCGTGCCAATTGGATGTCCTTTTGTGACAAAATTCAGGGTCATGACGATGAGATAACGGAGGAATTCTTAATGTCCCTAAAACCTAAATCAAAGACACAGGCCACAGTGAATTTTAGGGTTTTCACCCTAGAGGTTACCCCTGAGCTCATCAGTCATGTTATTGGTCTCCCATTAGGGCTCCCTTGGAGCAAAGAAGAAAGGTCATCGGGCTAGGCAGCCAAGAAAGAATTCTTCCTGCCTAAGGTATATCATGTAGAAGACAAAAATGGGGTCCGGAGAACTAGCTTACCTCCTCTTTGGAGCGAAGTTAGTTTCCAAATCATGAAATAAATTACCTATGAAGGGAGGTTCAACATTGTCTAGGGCTATCATTTTAGGTTGCCGAATGAACTAGGACATGGAATGGATTTACCCCCGGAAGAGAAGTTGAGCATTCCCTATTTTATTCTGCAGTCATTAAGTGAATGTGGCACAAAATTGAAGGAAGGGACAATGGATCAGTTAGCCCATCATGGGCTCATCAAACTTTTAGTGGAATATACCCTCCACACTTACACTGTCCCCCTCTCTTGGGAAATTTTCTAAAAAATGACCAGAGATGATGATATTAGAATTTTGGCTGAGGAGCTCACCTCATATAGCAGTGAAGAAGGGGAACACATTGAAGTAGGAGAGAAAACCAGTGGTAAAGAAACATAGGACAAACAAGCACAAGTAGGACAAAAAGAGAAAGAGGGAAAGGGCCAAATTGCTGAGCCTAAAACAGAGCAAGGAACAACAACACAAACACCAAGGGAAAAGAGACTACAGAGGAGAGCAGAGAAGGCAGAATCATCCCAAGTGAAGGCTGGCACAACCACAATAGTCATACCAAAACAAAAGGCAAAGACAGATCCTGAAATGGTCGCAATACAGGCAGAAATAATTGACACAGAGGCTTCTACAGGAACCATGGAAACAGAACAACAAAGAGGGAAATCACCAGAAATATTGGCAAGAGAGGCAGCACCTGTGCTGGCCGCCTTAAAAACACAACCAAAATAAAAAGGGAAGCAAAAGAGGCAAACCTCCATGTACTTTAGAGCAAGAAGGAGCACACAGATCAAAGTAGGTAGACCCCAGCCGCAGTTAAAGGAGCCAATTATTATTGAGGACACAACCCCTAAACCAAAGGAAGGGTCTCCTTCAAAGATTTTGGTCAGCTATGAGCGAGGAAGCCCAAAAACATCCACCTGGAGAGAAATACTAGAGACAATGGACTCAAAGACAGTTATACAGGAATCTAGCAAAGCTCTACAGGAAACTCAGGCTAAGCTAAAAGAGACTGAGAAATTGAAGGAAAAGGCGGCCAAACAACCATAGGAAGAAGAAAGGATAGAGGAAATATTGGAACCAAGCCCTCAGCCCAGTTTGGGCACATACTATAACCTGTTAGAAGCTGGGAAAATAATTCCCCAGAAATTTGTGGTGCCACTATTCTTTTCACTAGAGCAGGAAAGAATTAGGACTCATACTTGGATGAGGATTGCCAAGTCCAAGGGTGTGGCAGGCATAGCCCCCCTAGAAGAACAACTTAGGGAGTCAAGGAAGGAATTGGCCATGGTGAAGCATGTGGAAAGCATTCAGAGGGAAAACTACAGGAAGAGAACGAGCTGCTGAAACAACAGCTACAACTACAAGGAATCCATAAGGAAGACAGGCCCTCCATTCTAGGAGAACAAGAATAACGGGAAAAGCCTCCAACATACAAAGAAACCTTGGATGAACAACAAACAAATGATGGGCTGCAGGCTGAGATCAAGGAACTAGCAAAACAACTACAAGAGAAAGAGTTGCAGGCAGCAGAAGAGATACAGTCTCTAAGGCAACAAGTACATGAGAAGGAAGCCCAACTGGCCTGCATGGCCAGCTAGGCAATAGAGGCCGTCTAGTGTAGGTAGCCTGCTAAGTCATACGCTTTGTACCTTAAAGATCAATGGTTGTAGTTCCAGATTAACACCTTGGCCCAAAGGGGCACTATTCCATTTCAAAACTATCATCAATTTATGGCTTTGTGTGACAGTAGCTCATCGGAGGAAAAGGCTAAATTATTAGAGTTTTACTTGCACAACTTGGCCCTTCCAGATATGAATTCTTGGGATCCCAACGCTGTGGTAGGAGATGTGCAACTTATGGACATGGCCTCTTGGTTGAACCATGAGGAAAACAATGTAGCAGAGGTTCGAGATATTATGAACAGGGAATTCAGTGAACCACTAATGATCAGAGCAGAGCTAGAGGATCCCTCAGCATTGATAAGCACCCACTAGCACTTGGCCAACAACCCTCAAGAGTTACCAGATTACATTGAACGACAAGCTCAAGCTGTTGCCCACTTTGAGGACATGGAGAGACTGTTTGGGGATAACTGCCTTCATGCTTGCACAAGGAGATGGAACACACTGCCCCACAGTTTGAAGATAAAATAATACCACTCTCCAACCAGGATGAGGGAGGCCTTGCCAAGGGTACTCCTCTATAAACAATCAATGCAAAATCTGCAGGCCAATTGGATCGGCCTAAAGTTCAATCCTCCCTTGCTTTAGGGACTGCTGGAAGGAGTTAAGGAAGAAGAGGAAAATAGGCAATGGGAGGAAGTGGAAAGAAAAGCCAGATTTCATGACTGGGAAGAAGACATTACCTCAGAGGCTTGGGATGTGAGAGAGGCAGTCAAAGCTATCAAGGATGATGAGCTAGATTAGTTTCTCAGAGGATGAGCAACCCATTTAGCAGGGGGATGATGATGAGCCCCAAAAATGGGTAACTTATTGGGCTCATTTTTCCTATTCTTCTACATCAATCCACCTTTTTTCATAGTTTATGCATGTTTTTTGAGTATATTTATGTTAGTTGAATGAATGAGAACAGTCACTTGACCAAGGAGGCTAACACATGGTTATTGCAGATTTTTGGACAAATTTTGGACCAAGGCCAAGCATTTATGACCCAGATGAAAGCCAAGCATGAAGGAACAAGGGTGAGGATTCATAGGAAGGATGTCTCCTACACTAAATGGCCCCTTCCTCGAATTCTCCAATCTCAGCTCGGAGTTTAGCAGGCCATCGAAAAGGATTCCCAAGGGCAGCCGAGCAGTTTTGTGTAAAGTGATTGATCACTGGCAGTTTGAGCAGCCAATCCCCTTGAGTTAAGGAGGGCTATTGGAGACCCTCGTAGTGCATAAATAGGAAGGCTTCTAGCCTTCGTAGGTTAATTTTTGAACAGTTGTATTCTGCACTATAATGCTGCTGGTTTCTCAGCTCATTTTGTAGCTTCTACTGTACAACTTTCTTTGCGACATGGTTATTTTTGAATAATGGAAAGCAGTTTCATTTGGCATCAGCTCTGAGCTTTTCCACGGAGCCTGTAGCTCTTGGGGTTGGGCCCAATCCAAGTGCCAAGGCCTTCTTCGTGTACTGTTATATGTTTTTCATGTCTTTGCAAAATAATTTATGTTAAGTAGATTACAGTCTTGTTTGGTTACCTAGGTCATTGTTGATGATTAAAAAGGATTTTCATGTTCAAATTGATTTGATAGGTTGATAACATAGGAGATATTCAGAAAAATGCCATCAAGCACCCCTCATCTCACCTCTCCCTCTGTGGGACCATGAGCTGAGACCAAGGTGTCCTTGCTGCCACCGAAAACACTGTCTTTGCTTCATCATGTAATTGTTGGTGTTAAATTCTCATTTCCAGAATTTGATACCAGTTGTGGTTACATGTTCAGGTTCATGATTTCTTAGTTTTCATATCTATTTCACATGATTTTGTTGCAATAAACTTCTGTTCATTTTCTTAGCTGATATTGAGGTCAGATTAGGTTAAAGTAGCTAGGTCTTTTGGTTTTCCGAGTCTTTGTTTGAATAGTTTGCAAAATAACTTGTAGAGCACCTGTGATACCTCTTTTCCTACCCCTACTCCATCAATACCTCCTTCTCTGTCCTCCAACTCTGATTCTTGCCTCGCATTTTCCATGTTCCCTCACTTTGACCTAATTTCCATAATTTTGTGCAACATTACTCTACCCCTCCTTGAACAAATCCAGCCATCCTTATCACTCACCCACTTCGTTCACCAAGTCCTAGACCTCCTCACACCCTTACCTCACCTCCATACCCACTTCTTCACCTTTTTTCCACCATCAGCCCTTCAAAACTCCCTTTCGGAACATCCTGTAGAAGCCATAGAACATCCTATAGAAGCCCCACAGACTTCCTATAGAAGCTCACGAAAGTGGTTTCTTGAGATCAGATCACTGAGAAACTCTCTACAAGGATGCCAGGGACCCCTTAGACCCTCTTCTAACCTTCCCAAACTCCCGCAAGCACCTACTCCATTTCCTTTCACCAATCAACCTCTGCACATTCAACAACAGTTAAAGCACATGCAAAATAATTCTGACAAATTACTCAAAAAATAAAAAAGATGTTTTCTTCATATTTATCTTCAGAAGTAGCTTAGTCACATGCATTTTACCTTTTTAGAAGTCAATGGCATCCATTTCTATAGGTTTCATCGTTTTACTTGCACCAGTAGGGTTAGTTGGTACAACTAGTGTTTGCTAGGGTTTGCGTTCCTTTCTAGCTTTCAACTTCTTTTTGCAAGTAGATTAGCCTCTGGCTAAGTTATTTTTCCTCCATCACAGTTAAAAGCTTCTTTTGAGAGCTCATAGAAGTTGGCTTAAGCTCCTAGCAGACTTGTGCTAGTTGATTAAGTGACAGCCTGCAACAAAAGCTAGTACTTGTGCATATAGCACCGTCACTTCCAAGTTTCTTACGAACTACCGGGTTGATAAAAGTAAAGAAGGGAGTCCCAGGAGTTGCAGCATTATTGTTGCAATACTGGAGCCCACCACAGCATCTGCCCAAAATTGTAAAGGCAATCCTGCATGTAATCTCATGCACCTTGCACACTCCATGATTGTCCTGTTCATCCTTTTTGACATGCCATTTTCTTATGGTGTTCCTGGAACTGTCTTCTCTCTACGAATTCCATTCTCTGAACAATACCTATCAAACTATTTTCTGTAATATTCACCTCCATTATCTGATCTGAGACACTTCGACCTTTTTCCTATCTCATTTTCAACCAAAGCTTTCCATGTCTTGAAAGTATCAAATACATCATATTTATTTCAAACACAAAAAATCCAAGATTTTCTGGTTGCATCATAAATAAAAGTAACATAATAACAAGAGCCACCAAGAGGTGATACCTAAGCAGGTCGGGCCCATACATCTGTATGCACAAGCACTAACTTTTTTCTCTTCTTTCCTTTCCCAACTCTAAGGAATCTGACTCTCTTCTATTTTCCATAAACACAATTTTCACAGAATTTTAAATCAACATGCTTCAAACCTGGCAACAAATTTCTTGAGTGAAGAATCTGCATCCCCTTCTCACTCATGTGCTCAAGCCTACGATGCCACAATGTTGTATCTTCTCCTATAGAGGTTAAAGCATTAACAGAATTAGAAATACCATTCCATAAATACAATGTACCAACCTTTCCTCCTTTCGCTATTACGAAGGATCCTTTAGTGACCTTCTAGGTTTTGTCTGTGAAAGTACTTACACAACCTTCGCCTCCCAACTGCCCTGTTGAAATCAGATTTTTCTTTAGATCTGGAACATGCCTTACCTCTTTCAATAGCCATTTATTTCCATTTTGTTGTTTTATGAAAACTATACCCATTCCAACAATTTTACAGGGTTTATCATCACCCAATCGAACCTATCCAAAATCTCCTTGAACATAATTATGAAAATGTTTCTTATCAGGTGTGGCATGGAATGAGGCCCCTGAATCTACCACCCAGGCATTAATAATATTTTCTAATGAAGGAATCAAAACATCTTGCAACACATCATCTGTTACATTCGCTTCATGATCAGTTTTTTATTGCGCGTCTCCTTCTTTTCCCTTCCGAGACTTGCAATCTTTCTTCAGGTGTCCTTTATTCCTACATTTCTAGTAAACTATGCCTGATTTGGACTTGGATCTGCCTTTTCTTGATGTACTGTGATATCGAGGGCTCTTTCCTCTTTTCATTTTTCTTCCCCTAGTCTCTGCAGTCAAAGCATTACCTAATGTCTCACCAGAGCTTTTCCATCACATTTCCTCGCTAAGGATTACACTAACAACATCATCAAACATTAAAGTACTAGATCCAGAGACTGTTACAGGGAAAAGTGTCTATTTAGAACTGCTCTATCCCACTAAGGTGTGACAGTTACCATAGAAACAAACAGAGAGAAACTACTTTTGTATTTCCTTTATGAACTATAGATAGAGAGGAATAAAGAGAACCAACCCGAGTCTTGCGCTATTCCTTTGATCCAATCCCTCTCTTCTTTGATAGTCTCCAGCTACCTGCTCCCTTACTTGCCCGACTTCACAAAGTACCTGTAAGATCACAGAAGAAGAAGAACACTATACAAAGACATGGATCTATATTCATAAACAACTTAGGATCAGATTTAAGTTAACCATACAAATGTAACAAGCATCAATGATACAAAAACATGGAGGAAAAACTCAAATAGTTTTTATTGATAAACAAGAAAAGATCCAGGAAGAGTTACAACTGGTGGTTCCTGACCCAGCATCAACCTCCCAGCAAAGAAAACCCCTCTTCACCTCAAACAAAGCATAGATCACCCAATACTCTGATGTTCGTCTCAAAAACCAACAACAATTCCTTACAATATGAAAAATTCCAGCCTCAGGATCTCTGGGATGGGGGATCCATATATAGATATGTGTAAGGAGGATGAGTCAGCTTGTGGTTTGATTAGTGTCTTCTCTCTGTCAGTTCTTGCTTCCACTTGGAGACTGAAGGCCTCTTACTCATCCTTGGTCGAATTCAGTGAGGCAAGTGTCATAGGAGAAGATTGTGGAAGCTTCCATTGTCTCTCCACCTCACGGAATGACACTGCCATTTGTCATTTCTCGCCCAACGCACCCTCGCAGTGCATTTAGGTGTATTGCAACGCACCTAGCCAGTGTATTTGGGTGCAATGCAACGTACCTAGCCAGTGGAGCAGCTAAAATTATCCCGTTTTGACTTATTCTGAGCAGTTTCTGGTGGAGAACTTCTGGGAGAAGTTGTAATATGTTGACCTTGTTCCTTTAGGGGTTAGAAAAACACTTTTAGGGACTTAGGAGCCCTTGGTTTATGGACATTTCATGCTTGGAGTTGTAAGGCACAAAATGTCTATAACAGTTGCCCCCTAAAGTATGAGGCCGTTAACCTTTTGGTGTCGGGTGAAATGCTTTATTATGAGGATCCCAAGTTCTTTCAATGCTGGGAGGAGACCTGTAATAAGATACAATACAATACATTATCTTCATACTGTTTTCATGATCTAGCTGAGGCGGGCATTCCCATGCTCAGCTTTATAAATTCATTTTTATGTACATCAGATAGACAATCGTCTGAGCGTAGACTGATGATTCTGATAGAGCCATCATCCTTTTGGTAGGATAATTATCTATGCTGCAATGCTTTTACATTTAATGTCTTTATTCCCTGAATATATATCGCAGCCCGGATGGATGAAACTAGATCCGGGGTCTTCAATCTCATCCGATCTTCACTCGAAGTACAAGTTGATCCATGTGAGAAATCTTCTGAAGTCGAACATGGAAAGACATCGCTTGATTACCAGTCAATGATGTAAATTGTTAACAAGCGCGAGAGGAATCACCGATAATGATAATGACCCTCAAGGTACTGCAGTACAATTCACGTGGTGTGAATAAAGGACTTGGCATCGAACACCACGCAAATTCTTTCGGTCGAAGGCCATTGATGTAAACCTGTCACCGGAAGTGAGAAACTTGCCATTAAGGGATGCAAGATTCAAAGTACTGAATGGGGTGTCCCTAGATCAACTTCTTGGATAATGAGCTGATGTCGAAAAGAAGTGGTCCGTCATAGGAGGGCGTTAATGAATCCTACATCAATGACACGGAACGGAGCAAATGATTTTGATGGAGGTGAAAACGATCTGATGATATACGGTTCAGGGTGGCGGTCATGAAAGAATGGAGTATAATGTATGGTAGTGGGTGAGACACAGGTGGCTTCTCTGGATGACTTCTCTTGAACATGTCGGCGACACTGATGTGATGGATTGGTAGCATTAACCCCAAATGTGGATGGTATGGTGTGACCATGGCGATGTGACCGGTGAATGAAACAACCCAACCCGACTCGGACACGGAGTGGAAGTGTCATGTTCAAGAGCGACTTGCTACCAATAAAGATTCTTTGAGTTTTCTTCCCAATTTTTCCCCAGTCATTGCTGACCAGTACCTCTTTATTTTTGTCAAGATTAAGGAGGATAACATATGCTTGCTCTATAATTTGCCCTTCAGGCAAACCCATCGCTATGTTTTAACGAGCCTAGTGATAGTGAAACTCGTTCTCGTCTAAAGACAAGTTTGTCGCTATTAATCTTTTTAACGAGTTTAATGACAAAGATAACTCGGTCCTTTTCAATTTTAGAGAGTCTAAAAAGGTACGTAAAGGTAACTCCAAAATTCCTTTTTCGTCATCTAATCCCTTAAGTCCGAAAAGGTATAAAACAATACAGAAGCGATGAATTTTCGATAGTTTTAACGAGCCGAACAAAACAAGCGCTCGATCTTTTTGTGTAATAATCCCTCAGGTCCAAAAAGATTAAAATCTAGAGGAGGGATAACACTTCCTGTCCCTTTAACGAGCTGGAAGGCCAAGGACTCGGAAATCTTTTCATATTTTACGAGTCAGTTGAAAAGAGCTTAAAGGAGACTTGTCTTTTGAGGAACGAGTGATAAAACGGGTAGCAGCTGATTCCAGGTAAGGTTTGGAATTTTCCAATCACGGTAGTGTCACAAGGATGGCTAGTTGAAATCACTCTTCACAGTTGTTCCTCAAAATGGGTAAACAATCAAATGGAGGTGAACGATCGGCCAATGAAAAAGTGAAGGTGACGGTGCAAACACGACCAAGGCTTTAATGGCTGAAGTACTTCATTCACGGTGGTTATTTACCGGGGAATAGTTCATTTTTTAACGAGCTTAAACGCGGGTGGAAACATTTGCTCATGTCTTATATTTATTTTTTAACGAGCTTGAACTATGTGCTAAAACTACTCAATTAATCCAGTCATGTGATAAGAATGTCTCATATAAAATGACAATTTTTAGAGTTTTGCCCCACATCCTTTCTTTATGCAAGTTAGGAAACGACCAATCCAAAAAACAGATAAATGATCATTCTTTGCTTGCACTCCAAAAGGTTTGCATACCCCAGGTATAAAATAGAGTTTCAAGGTTACCCCTACTTCTTTCCGATAAAACATTTGTTTTACCGAGAGAGGCCTACCTCTTACAGGTTACCCAAAGATTGTTCTGTTCACAGTGCAAACAAAACACTTCTTCGGCGATGTCTACCTAGATATACAAAGGTAAGTGGCGGCGCTTGCCACTCACATAACTTTGACAAGAGAATCTTGTTCTAGAATAACCCCCTCTTCCAATCACAGACGGGGTTACAGACTAGTCATATTCTCCCGCGGAAACCTACCCTATACTCGAAGTTTTCCTGCCGAAGCTGACCAGGGTGCATGCCCCCTGGGTTTCAGTCATATCCCTCCGAATCACTCACGCTCATCAGGAGGACGGACTGGAGATTGAGACATTTCTTGCGTGAAAAGACCATTCAGGGATGGTATATGACTATTTGCTCTGTATGATCCAGGGAATGAAAGCTGGTCCACGAGCTTGACCACTCTTCCTTCGTGCGGAAAACACATTACTCTAAAGAGTGAGGAGACAATTGCTCCCATGCAATAAATATAGTCTCGTCCAAGGAGTAGATTGTAATCTAGGGGTCCTTGAACTAGCATTACATTCATGTGAACGGTTTTCCCTCTCAATGTTATGGGTACATCGGGAAGGATCCCTAATAGTCGACTGGTTCCTTTATCAAAGCCTATCAGATTTCGCATCTCAGGCGAAAGCGATGGCGAACCAAGCGCTTTCCAAGAAGTTGAGGAAAGGATACTCACAGAAGCCCCCTCATCTATGATGGTACCAGCCATAACCATTCTATATATTTGAACAATAATTTAGAATGGTACACTAGCTGGTAAATGGGGTCTGCTTAGTTGATTCCAGTCGAAGGAGACAACTAGGTTGCTTGGAGGTGGGACCGAATAGACGGTCGGGTACGACTCTGATGAACTTCCTTCCTGCGGTAAAGGAACGGGGAAATTGCCCCCAGGTTCGTTGGAGTCTGTGCTTATGAAAAGAATTTGGACGGTGTCATCCTTGTTCTCTTCAGTGATTGTATCATCTGAAGATGGAACCTCTGAAGGCAAGACTGGGTCAATTGCCGGCTCGACCTTTTGACTTTTGTCTGGTATGGATTCAAATGGTTCATCTTCAATGATAGATGCTTCGGCCGACCACCTGAGCGGGTCAGCCGAATTTTCGACTAGTGACAGACTCGGCAAGAGTTTTTTATATCCAGGAGGAAGTCATAATGGTGAAACCAGACGATCATCCTAAACTCTTTTAGCTTCGTCTAAGAAGGGAAAACGGTGAACGGCATGATCGCCTTCACACAGTTTACAAGGAAATCTATATTTTCCTTTTTGTCCTGGGGCTTCACTTTCAGTAGTCGATGGTGTGCTTTCAACATGATCATCAGAGGTTGACGACATCGGGTTGTGCAAACGAGGAGACCAGTCCCTTAAGTTCCGAGGGATGCAAGGACAATCTCTGTGAAAGTGGTCTCCTTTGCAAATGACACATGGCGATTTATGCCTGGTCGGTGCAGTGTGTGGATTTTCGTTAGACGACACTCGTTTGCCCCCGTTTGCCTTTGGCTCCTTCTTCTTCTTCTCTTTCTTCTTCTTTTCCTTCTTCTCCTTAGGAACTTGACTTTTGGCATTACCAGCCCCATCAAGCGAAGAGGAAGGAGGGGAGGAAGAATTAGAGGAAGTAGAAGGTTGGTGGGTAACTCTGGATTCGTCTAATTGCTGATTCGATTGTTCAGGAATAGTGGTGTTCTGAATGAAAGAGGTCGAGAAGAGCCATACAGGTAAGCCAATTGTCAGTCCTGGAAGTGACAATGTGGCCATATGGGGCGCACCAACATCTCCCCAAGAGGAGAAAGGACTAGGATTTCCTCCAAGGGGAATTCCTTGGTTGGTAGACTCCATTTTCTCAACCCAAGATCAACGTAGGAAAGGGTAGAATATTCCGTTTAAAATAAATTTTAGACGCTTTGACACAACTTGTTTTTTCAGTTTTTAAGAGTCGAGAAAAAACAAAAGATGACTCTAGTCTCCTTCGATTTTTAATGAGCCTGAAGTGATAAGTGCTCAGATGGACCTTTTCCGTTAAGGAGTCTGAAAAGGAACGAAAGGGACTGCTCTGGAGGTCTAGGTAGAGGGAGTACCAAACCAATCACAAAACTGTAGAATACCTTTTACGGTACGACAGTCAAACTTCCTGAATGCTATGTTCAGTGCATTGCGATCGCTAGGGCGGCAGACACAGCTTCCTATGGATAAAAGATTTAAGCCTATAGGCGTCTCCCAAAATATACTCGACGGTACGTCGGAGCACAAGTCCATACTGGCACTTATCATCTCAAAGTGGAGGAATCACCCAACAATCAGTGAGGACAACAGTTACCAGGCTTTATGACGCCGGAATACGTCTCTAGCTTAGACCTCTATATGTTGTGCGTTAAGTTCCAAAGCGTTGTTAGATTCATTGAATTTATTTTAAGTTGATCTTTCTTATGAAGTTTTCCTTTTGGGTTCACCACGAGATGTAGATGTAATTCCTAAAATGCAATCTAAAGATGATAAACAAACTTTTATCTCTTTTGTGCAATGAAAATCCTAGCTACTAGAGGAAAAGAAAGACACAATCTTTTCACAAAGAGCAAAGAGCACACTGTAAATGCACTTTCCTAAATCAAGTCAAACAGACTATATGCAAATGCACATGCATGTATTTGTTTTCGACTTTCTTAGTATTGATGGTAAAAAGAAAGTTGATGTACAAATATGAATTTCTTTTCAAGCGACAAATATAAACAAGCTCTTTTTCGAAATAAAAAACAGAGATGATTACGACACCTAGCGATTTTGAAATGAACACTTGTTCTTGAAACTAGAAAATCACAAATTCAGACCAAAGGCAATAGTAACAATATAATCAACCATCAACAACAATCAAACTTTCTCCTATGATCGAAATCGACACTTGCGACAGATCTAAATCAAATGATGACAGTATGACTATTCTACTTTTGCAATGGAAAACTGTAAACGACTCAACAAACACACAAAAACATCTACAGTTCTTTTGTACAAAGGAGGCGGAATAACAGTAAGGAAAAGGGGTTTTAAACAGACATATACTGATCACAGGCAGCAAAATTCAGAGACAGAACTGGAAAGAATGAAGCATAAGAACCACAGCTGCACAAGGCTAGTCTGATCAGGGCACCTGTAAGACAGAGAAACTAAAATGCAGCGCAGGTTTCCCTTTCGGGAAGTGCGCTGAAATTCAGGATCTCTTAACAGTACCTGCGCTGGGGCAGAAACGAGAATCTGTCCGGGTTCCGGGTCACAGTTTGCAGTTTAGTCTTTGGTTTTTGGCCGAGTAAAAGTGATCAGTAATGCAACAATCAGGGGTAGATCTAAGGAGGATCTAAGAGCTATCACAAGGGCAATCAGATAGTTTGTGAATCAGTTGTTCAAATCATAAACAGATCCAGTGAATGGATTGAAGCAGCAGATGTCTACTTTGCATTTGTTATGGCAAATGCAGTTCGAATGCTACTTATAAGTTTATGAAACAAACAACAAAGAGATACACAAACAAACTAATTAGACATTCTCCCCAGCGGAGTCGCCATTTTGTTACAGGGAAAAGTGTCTATTTAGAACTGCTCTATCCCACTAAGGTGTGACAGTTACCATAGAAACAAACAGAGAAAAACTACTTTTGTATTTCCTTTATGAACTATAGATAGAGAGGAATAGAGAGAACCAACCTGAGTCTTGCGCTAGTCCTTTGATCCAATCCCTCTCTTCTTTGATATTCTCCAGCTACCTGCTCCCTTACTTGCCCGACTTCACAAAGTACCTGTAAGATCACAAAAGAAGAATAACACTATACAAAGACATGGATCTATATTCATAAACAACTTAGGATCAGATTTAAGTTAACCATACAAATGTAACAAGCATCAATGATACAAAAGCATGGAGGAAAAACTCAAATAGTTTTTATTGATAAATAAGAAAAGATCCAGGAAGAGTTACAACCGGTGGTTCCTTATCCAGCATCAACCTCCCAGCAAAGAAAACCCCTCTTCACCTCAAACAAAGCATAGATCACCCAATAATCTGATGTTTGTCTCAAAAACCAACATAAATTCCTTACAATATGGAAAATTCCAGCCTCAGGATCTCTGGGATGAGGGATCCATATATAGATATGTGTAAGGAGGATGAGTCAGCTTGTGGTTTGATTAGTGTCTTCTCTCTGTCAGTTCTTGCTTCCACTTGGAGACTGAAGGCCTCTTACTCATCCTTGGTTGAATTCAGTGAGGCAAGTGTCACAGGAGAAGATTCTGGAAGATTCCATTGTCTCTCCACCTCGCGGAATGACACCGCCATTTGTCATTTCTCGCCCAACGCACCCTCACAGTGCATTTAGGTGCATTGCAATGCACCTAGCCAGTGTATTTGGGTGCAATGCAATGCACCTAGCCAGTGGAGCAGCTGAAATGATCATGTTTTGACTTACTCTGAGCAGTTTCTGGTGGAGAACTTCTGGGAGAAGTTGTAATCTATTGACCTTGTTCCTTTAGGGGTTAGAACAACACTTTTGGGGACTTAGGAGCCCTTGGTTTATGGACATTTCATGCTTGGAGTTGTAAGGCACAAAAATGTCTATAACAGTGACAGAGTTACTCTGGGCCATAACTAAACCATTCCGGCTTTCTGGCAATGAGGACAGAAATAACAAAGCCCTAACTTCATCATCAAAATTTACCCCTATAGAACTTAACTAACTTGTAACAGTATTAAACTCATTTAAATGGTCTGCAACAGATCCACCTTCTGACATCTTCATATTAAATAAATTCTTCCTAAGAAATACCTTATATGAGGCCGAGGGTTTTTCATATAGTTTGGCCAATGTCGACATTAAACCCTCTGTTTTCATTTCCTTTGAAATATTAAATGCTACCAACTTCACTAGGCACAACTGTATTGTTCCAAGTGCCTTTCTATCGAGAATATCCCATTCTGTGTCTGTCATACTCATTAGCTTCTTTTTCTTTCTGCTCAATGGTAGGTATAGATCTCTCTGATATAGATAATCTTACATTTGTATCTTCCGCAACTGGTAGTTTTGGTTGTTGAATTTTTCAACCCTAAACCTACCATCTTCTGCCATTGCTCCCACTCAAACAAGGAACCCTTCTCTCCTGTGATTTTATCAGCCAAATAATCCTTCGGCTCTGATATGAGTTGTCAGAAAATTATATATTACAGAGCAATGGAACACAAAATATTGCAGAAATATAAACACAAAAAATGCATAAAACAAGAGAGACACAGATGTACGTGGTTCACCCAGTTTGGGCTACGTCCACGGAAAAACAACCAGTCCTTCTTTTATTATATTATCCAGCAAACTGAAAAGATACAACCTACAATAGATCCAATGTAACTCCCTCTTCGCTCTCAATCTCCTCTCTCTACTTCACTCAGAATACAGATATTCAGATATACATAGACACAATACAATTCCCTCATATATAGAAAGGGGTTGCCTTCTAGGGCAAAAAACCCTAAATTAAACATAACTTCTACCATCAGATCATCCGCCTATTGAATGGCCCAGATTAAATAGAAATTACTATACTTTTACAAGAAATTTTACATATATTTTTAGTTGCGGGGGCACTACCCCCGAAACCCCGCCATGGGACCGTTAGCCCCCAGACCCCCCAGTCGGCCACACCCCCCGCATGGAGGGGTGTACAATCTTCCTAGGGTATACATCCAGTTGAACAGAAGATAATCAGGCTCCACACCCAACAGGTTAATAGTCCAGTTTTTCTTTGCTTCAGATCTTCTTCATCATGCTCACTTCTTTATTTGCAATAGTATTCTTTTATGCTTTCCTTTCTTGCAACATTTCTCAGCATTTCCTTTCATTGATCATAGTTCAGACCAATTTGATGCAAAACTCTGTTTTTCTAGATGCACTCATTTCATTGCTTGTTTGATCTTATTGGTTGACTGTCAGTTCTTTTGCAACATATCTATTGTTGTAGTAGGCTAGCTTATCAGCCATCACATCCTCCATCTAATCCATGCCCTACAGGTCACCCAAACCTCACCTCAATTCTGCCTTATTTTCCTTCATTTCCCATAGAACTTCTTCCTCTCTCCTTGTGCAAACCCAATCATCTTCCTCTCTCCAGTGATTCTTGGTAGACCCTAGGCACCCTAACACCTCATTCCAACCTTCATCCACCTTTCCCACCCACTCTCACACCCTCAAAACAGTGAAAACTACTCCTGGACTCCTCCTGTAGGCCTCCTGTAGTGGCCATGTTTTCCTCCTGTAGATTCCTGTGTCCTCCTATAGATTTTCCTGTAGGCTTTCTTTTGAAGACCGAGTGTGGGAAAAATTCTCCAGATGGCCACCTGAGACCTCCTAGGACCCATCCACACCATCCTACATCTACTCAAGTCCCAAAACCACCCTTCAACACCACCTATTCGTTGCCACATTCACACACAATAAATTATATGCATGTCAAATTCACATAAAAATACATAAAAGTCCAAAAATATTTATTTTGCTTATTTACTTACAGAAATACCATAGTTAGATGTTGTTTAGTTCCTTGAATAGGTAATGGCATTCCTTTCATGGTTTTCATATTGCTTTCTGCAAAAGTAGAATTAGTTGGTTAATTAGGGTTCACTAGGTTTGCTTTACATTTCAGTCTTTCTCCTTTCTACAGTTAAAGTAGCATCTGTAGAGTAACATTTCTATCCTTTCATCACACATAGAGCTTCTTCTGGAATCCATAAAAGTTGGCTTGAGCTCCTAATGATCTTGCGTCAGCTGACCAGGTGACAGCCTACACTAAGGACTAGTACTTGTGCATACAACACCAATGCTTCCAAGTTGGTTACGAACTACCGAGTTAATAAGAGTAAAGTAGGCAGCCTAGGAGTTGCAGCATTATTGCTGTAATACTGGTTCTCACTAATAACCACCTACACATTTGTCGATTCCTATATCAAACAATAATGTTGTAAACGTAAGGTATCAGTCCTTCCCACGTTTTTTTGAGAGCATTCAGTGAGAAGTTGCAATTGCTTGAGAGGTCGTAAATATGTGCATCAGAATTTGATATTGAGAATGTTTCCAGCTTGTGAGAGGTCATTTATTTGCTCCTCACCAGAGCCAAGGGCACTAAGACCTACGTGGCATAGAAACCATAGTCTACAAGGTTCTATAGTTGAAAAGCTGCCAAAGGGAGAAGTTTCCTGCCTATGTGGTAACAAGGTTGTTGGAGCTTGTTATAGGACCATGTAGAGTCGAATAGAAATATTGACTCAAGATAAGCTGGACTTTAACAACATGTCTATATTTTTAGATATTTTTGATTTTGATGATGATGATTTTCTCATGTTGGCATTTGGAATTAGCATGGGTAGTATGTTCAACTCAGAAGAAATTTTAGAAAAATGTTGTTCTATTGATGACCACCAAAATCAAGAGGCACAATCTGTTGTGCAAAATCCTGAGATTGAAGACACACTTGTTGATCTTCAGGAAGGGTGTGAAGAGGAACAAAGTGTTGAAGATCAATTGGACAAGCGACATGAAGATGATTGCAAAGACATGGCAAAAGAAGATAAAGCTGGTGAGAATTTAAATTACGATGATCTCATTAATAATTCTGTGTGTGCAGAAATTACATCAATGAATGATGAAGAAATCATAGCTAACTTACAAATGGGTGACACCAGAAATAGTGAGAGGGAAAATTTTCTATCCAGCTGGTCATAATCTTTAGAAGGGCGAGAATAAGAATTCAAGCTTTCCATCATTGTCGAGATATGAGGTGAAGATACATCACTACCTCATGGCAAGTAAAGTGAAGATGAAGCCTCATCTCAAGATGAATAAGTATGGGCTCATCTGCAAGAAGGCAAAAATGAAAACCTCTGTTACCAATTTGTTTCATGTTTTAATTGTAAGCCTAGTTGAGACTAGACCAGTAGGCATATGTTATTGTTCAATACCCTTTCTATATTAAGCGGGAGTGTTGGAATTAATGGAGAAAGCTAAACTTAGATTATTGTTATGATGATGATAGGATTGAGACTCTAATCTTAGATCTCAGGTCCTACTATCTATGGAGTGGTTGAAAGCACCCTGATTGTGAGAAAGCCTATATGTACTAGGTTGTTTTCCTGATTGATTAATGTAGTGTGTGTAGTGCTTGGGCACTCTCCAAGTATCTCACTCTTTTTTATCATAGATTTTATTGTAGATTATTTGCTTTCACACAAATGTCTAACATATAAAGATTGCGTCTTTTAGGTTAGAATCAGGAGAGTAATTAAATCCACATCCTTTTATCCTTCCATTCCATTTATGTGATTATATACTTTTCATTTCCATATTTCATTGCAACAAATCTGAGCACAATATACTATTTAGAAAAAGATCAAATTTTAGTAAACTAGATTTCCAAATCCCTCACTCATTTGAGGACTCTGGTTTGAGGATTTATTTTCAAATCATGTGAAGCAACCTACTTTGAACTTCCATGAGGATGCAACTAAAAGAGAAGATGCATCATTCTAGTCTTCTCACAAGAATTTCGCAAAGCCCCTCCACTTTTCTCCCCATGATACGAGTCACATGAAACCCCCTCCACTTTTCACCCCATCATCGCAGTCACATGTCCTTGATTCTTACAGCCTCCATTTCAAAAGCTATTACATATGGCATTCCCATTCCTGATTGGACTTCAAATCCAAATTGAAGCATCACACATGGTTGATAAAGTGCATATTCCAGTTATCGAGCCAAAAGAAGGGGTGGAGATTGTCATAAATGAGAAAGCTACATATGTGAACACTTATTTTATATTGTATGATGATGATGATGAACAACAACTTAATCACCAGACTGCAACATGGTGTTCAAAATATGTCTTAAGAATTTCACATGAATCCTATTAATTTTGAAAAGGTATTCTCTAACTTTCCACATTAATGATCTATATTATCCTCTAATAATTACACAACTTCTCCTCCCTTAAATAAAATGTTTCAATTCAACACTATCCATTGGAGGAATACTCAGTCTCAAATTTTGGTTGTTTCTTCATTGAAATGTAGGATGATGATACAAATTATCACATGGATCTTGTCATTGGACTTGCTAAAATGTGACTTGCTAATATGTGAGAAAGGAACTATAGCATACCCGAGGTGGATAAGATCAAAGCCATACCTCTTACTACCTTAAGTGTCATACTTCTTATGAGCACTAATTTGCAAACAATTGGATAAGATCAAGGCCATATACCTTAAGTGTCATACTTCTTATGAGCGCTAATTTGCAAAAAATTGGATAAGGTCACGGCCATAATTCTTACTACCTTAAGTGTCATACTCCTTTATGAGCAGTATGCATGAGATAATAAATCCAATATAACCACCATTTGCTACAGAAATTGGAAAATCTCTTCTTAGACCACAGTTGTACAATTACATGGGATATTTCTTACAACTATATTTAACAACATTTTAAAATCATATGGGAATTCCCATTTCAACAAAAATTTGGATGAACATTAGTGGCATAACATATGAACAATATTGTTTTATTTGAGAGAAGACCTACTCCAAATACAATATGAATGGAAATGGTCAAATCTAAATTGTTAATTAAATGATTGATAATTTTAAGCCTTATATATGTAAATTATTTTACAATAGAATATCAATTTTTTTATTATTAAAAAAGTATCATAGTTGAATACAATCAATTGGTTAAAAGTTAAACCATTAGTCTGAAAGACTTCTAAAAAAATATTGGCTTTATCATGATTGACAATTTTAAGAATCATGTATGTAAATTATTTTACAACAGAATATCAATATTTTGTTTTTAAATTTATGAAGAAAATATCATAGTTGAATAACAATGAATTTGCTAAAAGTCTTAAAAGCTATTTTTTTTTATAAAATAATAATTAAACCATTAATCTTAAAAACTTCTAAAAAAAATATTGGGTTTATTATTTTTTTCTATTTTATAATAAAATGCTCCTCGTATTTATAAATGTTAACTTATCATATTTTTTTATAAATATATTTCTTATATTTTTTATTATATTATAATAAACTAATATAATATATAATTTAATAATAACCAACCTAGATCCATCTTAACTTTGGATGTTTATAATTATTTATTTTATTTTACTTTTATGCAATAAAAGTAAATAAAATTCTACATTTTAGGTCTTTTTCCATTTTTCTATCCATATAATCCAATTAAACAATATTTTCCAATATTTAAAATTTGAATTAATGGAATTGCTGTTGTTAATGTAAAAAAAGATCCAACACCCCAAAATTCCCCTATTATAACAAGATTGTACAATATTAATATTAAATATTTGCAATTTCAATAAATTCAAAATAATTGTCATTTTAGAGTAAACATATTTGATCATATTGGTTTTTCATCCCATTATCTTGTATAGTTAAAAAATACCATTTCTCATCATAAAAAAAGAAAAAACAATCATATTTTTAATTTAATTTTTAATTTAATCATTTTGTTTAAATGGAATATTCAAATTTATTCGAAATCATATTGCACATGGATTAAGCAATGACAATTTGAAGTGGTCTTCGGTCAGCCCTTCACATCTATTCTATCTCTTTTATCTATTATATTTTTAATGGACTTGTTTTTGTTATTATCTGATAATCTATTTTTTTATTAATTTGACATTTTTATATTTCAATATTTAGATTTCAATAATCCTAAAAAAAAAAAAATTAATTGAAAATTTTGTATGAACAACATTTACTCAGTTTGATAATTGTATCATTTTCACATTACTTTCTAAATTCAACAATCACTTCCACCAAAAATAAAAAATACCATAATTTTAAACATGGAAAAAAATGGTTTTCTCTTTAAAAAAAAAATAGAAGAAAGTTGATAGAGAAAAAGGAAAATCCTACAATGATGGAAAATGAACCAAAGATCAACGATTTCTCAATGGAAACAAAATAATTTTGGGGATAATGTATGGATGTTTGTAGCGAGGATAGTTGACCTTTTCTTGAAAATATTTTTGAATTTTGCTTTTCATTCATTCATATATATATATAATTTTTTGCATTAATTTAGTTTAAATACAATGGATTATTTGCAAAAAGAAAATGACATTTTTATATTTCATTATTTGGATTTCAATAATCCTAAAAACAATAAACTAAACTAATTGAAAGAATTGTATGAACAACACTTACACAATTTGATAATTGTATCATTTTCACATTAGTTTCTAAATTCAACAACTACTTCCACAAAAAATACCATAATTTTAAACATAAAAAAAAATGGTTTGTTGCACAATTACATGGGATATTGCTTACAACTATATTTAACAACCTTTTAAAGTCATATGGGAAATCCCTTTTCAACAAAAATTGGGATGACCATTAGTGGCATAACATATGAACATGATTGTTTTATTTGAGAGAGGATTTACTCCAAATATAGTATGAATGGACAATGGTCAAATATAAATTGTTAATTAAATGATTGATAATTTTAAGCCTGATGTAGGTAAATTATTTTACAACATAATATCAATTTTTTATTATTATCAAACAAGTATCATAGTTGAATAAAATCAATCAGTTAAAAGTATTAAAAACTATTAAAAAAAAATTTATACAAAAATATTTAAACAATTAACCTGGAAAACTTTTCAAAAAAAAATATTGGCTTTATCATGATTGACCATTTTAAGCCTCATGTATGTTAATTATTTTACAACAAAATATCAATATTTTTTTTTTAATTTATTAAGAAAAAAACATAGTTGAATAACAATCAATTTTTTAAAAGTCTTAAAAACTATTAAAATTGTTATTTATGTAATAATAATTAAAACATTAATCTCAAAAATTTCAAAAAAGTATTGGTTTTATCAAAAAAAAAATTTCTTTTTTATAATAAAATTTTCCTTATATTTATAAAATTGAATACATCATATATTTTATAAACATATTTCCTATATTTTTAATCATATTATAATAAAATAATATAATATGTAATTTGAGAAGAATGAACCTAAATCCATCTTAACTTTGGATCTTTATAATTATTTATTGTATTTTATTTTTGTGCAATTAAAAATTCTACATTTTAAATCTTTTTCCATTTCCCATCCACATAATTCAATTAAACAATATTTTCCAAGATTTACAATTTGAATTAATGGAATTTTTGTTGTTAATGTAAAAAAAGAATCAACACCCCAAATCTCCCCTATTATAACATGATTGTACAATATTAATATTAAATATTTGTAATTTCATTAAATTCACAATAATTGTCATTTCAAAGTAAACATATTTGATTATATTAATTTTTCTTCCCATTATCTTGAGTAATTAAAAATACCATTTCCCATCATAAAAATAAAAGAAATCATGTTTGGAATTTAATTTTTAATTTAATCATTTGCTTTAAATGGAATATTCAAATTTATTCAAAATCATATTGCGCTTGGATAAAACAATGACAATTTCATATGGTCTTGGGTCAGCCCTCACCATCTATTCTATCTCTTTTATCTAACCCTTTCTTTAATGAATTTTTTTTGTTATTATATGATAATTTTCTCTCTTTTTCTTCTCTTTTTTTTTTTGGTTAAATTTGAATTTTTATATTTCAATACTTAAATTTCAATAATCTTTAAATAATAAAGTAAATTAATTGAAAATTTTGTATGAACAATATTTACTCAATTTGATAATTGTATCATTTTCACATTATCACTTCCACCAAAAAAAACAACAAATGCCATAATTTTAAACATGGAAAAATATGGTTTTCTCCTAAAAGACACAAGAAAGTTATAGTAAAAAAGGAAAATCCTACAATGATCTAAAATGAACTAGACATCAATGATTTCTCAATTGCAACAAAATAATTTTGGGGATAATGAATACTTCTTTTTCTAGATTATATATGGATGTTTCTAGGTTAGTTTTAAATACTTTTTAACTTGGATATATATATATATATATATATATATATATATATATATATTTCTTAATTAGTTTAAATACAATGGATTATTTGAAAAAATGTTAAATTTGACATTTTTATATTTCAATATTTAGATTTCAATGATCCTAAAAACAATAAACTAAACTAATTGAAAAAATTGTATGGACGACACTTACTCAATTTGAGAATTGTATCATTCTGACATTAGTTTCTGAATTCAACAATCACTTCCACCAAAAAAACAAATACCATAATTTTAAACACAGAAAGGAATGGTTTGTTGCACAATTACATGGGATATTGCTTTCAACTATATTTAACAACCTTTCAAAGTCATATGGGAAATCTCTTTTGAACAAAAATTGGGATACATTGGTGGCATAACATATGAACAATATTGTTTTATTTGAGAGAGGATCTACTCCAAATACAATATAAATGGACAATGGTCAAATCTAAATTGTTAATTAAATGATTGATAATTTTAATCCTTATGTATGTAAATTATTTTACAACATAATATCAATTTTTTTATTATTAAAGAAAGCATCATAGTTGAATAAATATCAATTGGTTAAAAGTCTTAAAAACTATTAAAAATAACTATTTTTATACAATAATATTTAAACCATTAATCTCAAAAAACTTCAAAAAAAATATTGAATTCATCATGATTGAAAATTTTAAGCCTCATATATGTAGATTATTTTACAACAAAATATAATTTTTATTTTTTTAATTTATTAAGAAAATATCATAGTTGAATAACAATCAATTTGTTAAAAGTCTTCAGAGCTATTAAAATTGTCTTTTTTTATACAATAATAATTAAAACATTAATCTCAAAAATTTCTAAAAAAGTATTGGTTTTATTATTTTTCTATTTTACAATAAAATGCTCCTCGCATTTATAAATTTCAAATTATCATATTTTATATAAACAAATTTCTTATATTCTTTATTATATTGTAATAAAAAAATATAATATATAATTTGAGAAGAACCAAACTAGATCTATCTTAACTTTGGATCTTTATAATTATTTATTTATTTTATCTTTTGCAATTTCACAAGTTAAAATGTTTAAATGTGAATAACATTCTACATTCTAAGTCTTTTTCCATTTTCCCATCCACATAATCCAATTAAACAATATTTTCCAAGATTTACAATTTGAATTAATGAAATTGTTGTTGTTAATGTAAAAAGAGATTTGAAACCCAAAAATTCCCTTATTATAACAAGATTGTACAGTATTAATATTAAACATTTGTAATTTCATTAATTCAAAATAAATCTCATTTCAGAGTAAATATATTTGATTATATTGATTTTTCTTCCCATTACTTAGAGTAACTAAAAAATACCATTTCCCATCATAATAAATAAAAAATCAGATTTTGAATTTAATTTTGAATTTAATCATTTGCTTTAAATTGCATATTCAAAATTAAATTGCACTTGGATTAAGCAATGACACTTTGTGCTCTTGGGTCAGCCCTCCACATCTATTCTATCTATTTTATCTATTATTTTTTTTAATGACATCTATTCAATCTCTTTTATCTATTATTTTTTTTAATGGATTTTTTTTGTTATTATATGATAATCTTTTCTTTCTTTCTTTTTTAAATTTGACTTTTTTATTTTTCAATATTTAGATTTCAATAATCCTAAAAAAAATAAACTAAATTAATTGAACATTTTCTATGAACAACATTTACTCAATTTGATAATTGTATCATTTTCACATTACTTTCTCAATTCAATAATCACTTGCACAAAAAAACAAATACCATAATTTTAAACATGGAAAAAAATGGTTTTCTCCTAAAAACACGGAACCAAGTTGAATGAAAAACACAAAAATCCTCCAATGATGGAAAATGAACCAGACACCAATGATTTCTCAATGGTAACAAAATAATTTTCGGGATAATGAATACTTCTTTTTCTAGATTATATATGTGGTGGGGAAGCGTGAGGCCATTGGAACCTTTACTTAGCCTCCCTCGCATGTGGCCTTCTAACCACCGCATCGTATGCTAGACCACAGGCTTCCAAACTCGGCATAAGTCATTTTGATTTTTTTTGACTTGGGGCCTTTTTCACTCCTGTTGTGCTTTGTGAGCCTTTGTAGAATGGATGGAGGAGGTATCGACCTCGTGACCTCCTGTAACTCTCAATTTGTATACATGTTGGCTGTGTGTTCCTTCCCTGGTTCTTGTTCATGGCATGGCCATCACTATGCACAATGCTTGGCTCATTAGCTATACCATTCGATAAAATTGGGATCGTTACTCTCTTACCAGTATTTGTTCTCTTGTTTAATTCGATATGCTATTATGTTTGCTAATATTCATTCTATTCTCTCAATAGGGGTTGCCTCTCATCCTTGAACAACTCAACTTTATAACTCAGGTAAGCTCTTATTCTAATTCTATTTCCCATTTTTATTTGTTTTTTTCTAACTTGTTGGCTCCTTGGCTTTCAAGTTTATGCTCCTTTTGGCACTATTGTCATGGTTGTTCCCAAAACCCTTGTGTTCGGCTTGGTACATGCCGTGGGTTTTGAACCCTATTTATTTTACTAGTTCAATGGTGTTTCAGACTCGAAAGTTGGTCTCAATGTGGCCTTTCTAGCATGGGCGAAATCCTTGGTTCCAATTCTCCAAGTATGCTGTCTCTCTTCCAGGATTTCTTTATCAACTTTCCCCCATTTATCTAATGAGTTTTTTATTTCCATTTTCTAATCCAGTTTCTTTTGTTTGTGTTTGCAGGTGGTTTGGTTCTGGTGGGGACTTCCCGACATCGTCTCAGCCCCAATCTTCCTTGTATAACAAATTAGAATCTTTCCTTCATTGCCTTTTTCAATTTTGTAAGTTAATATGAAGAAACCTAAATGGGTTCTCAGTGTGTATCGTGGTCGCCTAGATTAACTAGCACTTGTCTTGTTCCTCATTTCTCCTTTGTAAATTTGGAGGAACCCTCACTGGTTCTTAACGTTATTTATATACTATGTGATGAAACCCTAAGATGGTTCTTTCATGTTTGTTAAATGCTACTCTATCGGTTTTTTAAATTATATATGGACTATCTATACTCGGATTTGTATACAAAACTTAGGAAATGAAAAGGAATTCCTATAAAACCTTTATAGATGCTTGTTTAATTTTGAACATATGATTACTTGTAATTCATTATCTGGTGCATTATCTTTAATTGCTCCACCTCGGGCTACGTCCTATGTGAACCTGCAGTTTTGTAAATTTAATTTCCTGCTCTCTCTTGTCTGCAATTTGTCATAACAACTCATAGAATTTTTCATAATAAGATGAAAGAATATCTCATGAACTCATTTTTTTATTGAAATGAAAACTCCAATGTCTATTTTTCCAACACACACCGAATTCAAATTTTTTCAGGAATGGCAAAACCTACCTCTTGGGTAGATTTGAGTTGGTTTATACCTTCCCAAACAGTTCCCAGGTAGTTGAGAAATGGCCATTCAGTTAACAACTGAATGGTAAACCTAATTTTGGATTTTAATGACTTTTGACCTAACCATTCATAACTAGAAAATTGCAATGGCATTGTTACCCGAAATTAACTTTTTAAATAAAAGGACTAAACAAATTCATTTCTGTCCACCAAAAATAACGAATTCATCCACTTGTAGCTCTTTAGTTGGATGCTCCTGCATTGATCTCTCGGGACAAATTGAATTCATGGCTCGTGTCCATGAGCTCTTCAATAAAGTACCCGGCTATTTGGATCTGTGTAGCATCCAACCAAGAACAGTTCTCAATATGGTGGTTCTTCCTCTTGACCAGATATTTCAAATATTCTTTTTTTCTTGTCTTCCTAGCTACTTGAGTGTGAAAATTTTGTTCTATTTCCAAAGGTTGTGCCATAGGCATCTTCTTAATCCATGGTTCCTCCTCATCTTTAGTATTCCATGTTCATCTCTTTGAATCAACTTCCACACCAAAAACAACATATGGGTACATATCTGGAACATTAAAAATGGTCAAGATTCCTACACCTAGAGCTAAGTGTAACTAGGAAGCATTTGCAGAAAACTTCTGAAGGATTCTACAAGGCCTGACATTTTTCATCTTCCATTTGTTATACTCTCCTTTAGGAAACCTTCCCTTGCGTAAGTGTGCTAATACCAGGTCTCCTACCTCAAATTGTACCTCCCTTCTTATCAAATCCTCTCTTTTTTTATATCTCTGGTTGATGTCCTATAGCTTCTGTTTGACCTGTTCATGCAGATCATTGATTGCGTTTGCGAAGTCTTCACCATTAGCAATCTTGCATTCTAACTGACCCAAATCCTACAACTCAACTATTCCTTGTGGATGTATTCCATATAAGATATAGAAAGGGCTCTTACTCATACTTATGTTTGGTGAGTCATTGTAGGCAAATTCCACTTGTGTAAGCACATGATCCCACTATCTGTAGTTTTCACCAACCAGACTCCTTAGCAGACTCCCCAGATTCCTGTTCACAACTTCAGTTTTTCCATCTGACTGTGGATGGTAAGCTAAATTGAAATTTAATTCGGTGTGTATTTTCTTCCATAATGTTCACCAGAAACAACCTGTGAAGTTCACATCTCTATCAGAGATGATGCACTTTGGCAAGCCATGTAATCTGAATGTCTCTGAAAAGAACAAGTGTTCTACATGTGTGGCATCGCTTGTCTTCCTGCACGAGATAAAATGTGCCATCTTGGTGAAATGATCCACCACAACCATGATGGAATCATAACCCATATGTGTCTTCAACAAACGTAAGACAAAGTCCAAAATACTGAGTCCCAAGATCTGTTTGGAATGGGTAAGGGTGTATACATCCTTGTATTTTAATTGTGTCCCTGTGCATGATGGAAAACCCTATATTTGGTTACAAATTTCTGTACATCTCCTCTCATTCTCAACATGTAATAGTAGTGGCTCATCTAATCCTAAGTCTTATCTACTCCAAAGTGCCCACCCAAACCTCCATTGTGATTTTCCTAAATCAAGTTCTCCTGCATGGAACACTCTGGAATGCACAACTTTCCTTCTTTGAACAACAACCCCTCCTATATATTATAGTCCAACCATGGGCTATTATCTCTCAACAGTAGGTTTTGGCATGCTTCATAAGCTTCTTTAGAATATGCATCTGTCCCATACAAGTACTTAAGATACTGGAATCCCAACACCTATACTGCACTTTCCTGTAGTATTAAGCTTCTCTTGCTTAATGCATCTACCACCTTCTTGGCATGACCATTGATGTGTTTCAAAACAAATTTGAATATCTGTAAGTACTCCACCCATTTCACATGCTTATGATTTAGCTTGCGATGCTACATAATGTATCGCGGTGTGGAATTGTTAGAAAACCAACTCACAAAATGATAAAAAGATAGATCAACACCTTAGAATTCAGCCTCTTCAAGAGGGAAACCTTCTTTACATAACACAAATGAACAATTCTTGGATGATACAATTTAAAAGACTTCCTTTCTATATATCAGAGTCTAAGGGGTCATAATATAATCAGAGTCAACATAACAATAATAATTTAAGGGCATAATAATAAAAATAGTGGGCTTATATGGGGCAGAATAATAAAAATATGGGAACTACATGGGCACAACAGTATAATAGGGGGGTTGTACTAATAATAATAAGGGGTTAAAATAGTAGTATAGGGACCTGACATGCCCCTCTCCTTCAAAAAGTGTTATCTTCAATGCTTGAGTAGTTCTTGATGCTCCTGTATAAAATTATTGTCCTCCCATGTGGAATCTTCAACTGGTAAGTTCTTCCACTTGATGTGATACTCTAAAATTGATCGATTTCATAACTGCCAAGTTCTTGTTTTTGTGACTGCTCCAGGCTACAATATGATTTTTCCTTCCTTGTCAAGTTCTGGAAATATTGTTTGAACTGGTACCTTCTGCAAATTTTGAATGAGCGGCCACACTTCTTTGTCCTTCTTCCATTCATACCTTGTTTTGTTTATCCACTCTGGTTGGATGATATAAATGGAACACAACATTGCTTCCACATCCTCATCCTTTCTTAAGAGTGCATCTGCCACAACATTTTTCTTCCCTTTTTTGTACATGATTTCAAAGTCATAACCCAACATCTTTGTGACCAATTTTTGTTGCTCTTCAGAGGATAATCTTTGTTCTAAAAAGTTCGTAATGATATAATGATCCATTTTTACGTTGAAGTGTCTTCCCATTAGCTAGCGTCACCATTTCTTATGTGCATGTAGTATTTCAAAAATTTCCTTCTCATAGATAGATTTCTTGGGGGACATTTGTTTGTAAGTATGTAACCATAAAAATACTGAATCACCTACATCAAAACTTATTTCATTGCGATGTTGATCTGCCTGTTTGTTTCATTCGATTCTGCACCAAAGTGGCATTATCCTTTAAAAGTTGGAGAACTTGTTATTGATGCTTAATTTGATCTTTCACTGCTTGAATCTTTTCCTTCTTGATATGTCCTTATATATTTAAATTCTGAGGAGTGGTAATTTCTTCCAGTGCATTAGAAGATATGGTCGAATTCATTTCTTGATGCTCTATGTGACCTTTCACTTCTTGAACATTTTTCTTCTTGATATGTCCTTCTATCTTGATAGTTTGAGGAGTGGTAATTCTGGCCATTGCATTACAAGATATGGTTGGATTCATTTCTTCTTTCTTGATGTGGTCTTTCACTTCTTGAATCTTTTTCTTCTTGATATGTCCTATCTTGAGAGTTTGAGGAGTAGTAATTATTTCCAATGCTTTATAAGATGTGATCATATTAATTTCTTCTTTCTCTGGGGTTAGTTCCTGGTGTATATACTCTTCTTTTGACATTTCTTAATCCTTTTCTTCCTCCTCTTCATACTCTATGTAAAATAATTTCTTCTCAGCATACTTATGGCCTTTAGTACATTTGATATCACAATTCTAACAAAGACCTTTTTCTCTTTTTCTTCGAATTGTTGTGGTATAAACCTTGTAGGTTTTGGAAGGGTAGGAGAAGAAAAACTTCCATAATTATAGTCATGAATGGTGGGATTCCTTGTTTCCATAATTTCGCTTTCAATTTTTCAGGCCCACCTGAATGCCTTCTCCAATGAATCTAGTTCCCAAAGACGAACCTCATGTTGAATGTTATCCTGTAAAGTACCTATGAAGATATCAATACTTTTCTTCTTTGGAATATCATTTAATCTTATATTCAATTTTTGAAAGTCCTCAATGTGCTCTTCCATTGAACACTTTTGTTTGAGATTTATCAATTGGCTAAATAAGGTGTTTCTCTTTGTATCCTCATAATGTGTTATCATTTCCTCTGTGAAAATTTACCACGTAACAAGTGATTGACGAGAAAAAATCCCTTTATACCATAAAAATTGATCTGGTACTAAATATGAAGATGCAATACGTACCTTTTGTAATAGTTGCACCTCATGTAGATAAAAATATTTCTCCATCTGTAGTATCCAATTTACTAGATCCTTGCCATCAAACTTCCTCATATCGCCTTTTCTTAATTTTAGGAGCTCGATCTTGAAACAACTATAACTCTATAATTTCGGCTTTTCTAGTTTTGAAATTGTGACTTGTAGTAGCCCTCTATGTCCTCTTTCCAATGCCACAAGTCTGATCAAAATTGGATTATCCAAGAAAGAGTTATGCACAATCTCCCATGATTCCATGATTATATACCTTTTAAGAAGAGAGAACTTGTATGAAGTTCCACGTGTCATTGTTTTGACCTTTAGATCTAAAAAATATACACAAGAAACTAAAGTTTGTTCTCTTTCTATAACTTCTTACAACATTTCAATATGATGCTCAAAGAGACAGTTATGATGATTTTCCCAAGGTGACCTATTTGGAATGTAATTCGGGTGTCTGCAAAAACACAAACTTCCTCAGACTATATCTCCAAAAATGTAGCAAGGCAAAATCTAAAATTCGGAGGCAAGGTTTAGAGCGACTTTCTCTCAATTGGGTTTTTGTTTAATCTTTTGAGACTTCATAGTGAAAGCGTTATAGCGAAAATCCCACGATGACTTGTTTTAGCTTAAATTATGGAGCTTACAAAAACCCTAACTTCCTGAGATCATATCTCCGAAAATATAGTGATACAAGCTCTAAAATTTATGCCCAAGGTTTAGCGTGATTTATTCTCAAATGGGTTTTTTTTTGCTTCTGACGCATCGCATAAAAAAATTTATAGTGAAAATTCCACAATGGCCTATTTGGAGCCACAAAACCATACCATCCAAAGCTCTAATACCAATTGTTAGGAAACAAGCTCACAAAAAGATAAAAAGATAGATCAATGCCTTAGAATTCAACCTCTTCGAGGGGGAAACCTCCTTTACATTACACAAGTGAACAATTCTTGGATGATACAATTGAAAATACTTCCTTTCTATATATATGAGTCTAAGGGGTCATAATATAATCAAAGCCAACATAACAATAATAATGTAAGGGCACAATAATAACAATAGTGGGATTCTATGGGGCACAATAATAACAATATGGGGACTACATGGGCACAAAAATATAATAAGGGTGTTGTACTAATAACAATAAGGGGTTACACTGGTAGTATAGGGACCTAAGAGGAATTGTCTGAAAACAAGACAAATAACTTGGCCAACAGATAATGTCTACGATGCTTCAATGCTTGGATGACTGCATAAAACTCCTTGTCATAAGATGTATACTTATACCTTCTCTCATTTAACTTCTCCCTGAAGTCTGCTACTAGCTTATCTTCTTGGCTAAGAACTGCACCAATGGCTATTCCACTGGCATCAAAATGAACTTGAATTTTTTTTTGAAATCTGGTAGTCTTAGGACTCATCTTTCATGATCTTCTTCTTCAAAAGAAGAAAAATCTTTTCAACCAATTTTGTCGAATGAAAAGGTTGATTTGAATTTTTAGTGGTATCTACCATAGGTGCACAAATACCACTAAAATTCTTAGTAAACTTCCGGTAAAAACCTATCAATCCATGAAAACTTCGCAAGTCAAACATATTTTTGGGAGATGGCCTACCAACTATGGTTGAAGTCTTTTTTGGGTCCATCTTCAACTCTTTATAAGAAATTAGAAATCCTAAATAAATCAATTCTTTCTTGAAAAAGAACAGTTTTTCAAATTTATCAGCAATTTATCTTGCTGTAATTTTTCTAGTACATACCTCACATGCTAAAAATGTTCTTCCTTATTTTTGTTGAAAATGAGTATATCATCCAGACATACAATCACGAATTTGCAGATAAATTCTTTTAATACCTCGTTCATCAAATGCATGAACCTGTTGGGAGCATTTCTCAAGCCAAATGGCATTACCAGCCAGTCGTACAAGCCTTCATTGGTGTTGAAAGGCGTCTTCCACTAGTCGCCTTCTCTAATCCTTATGTGGTGATTGCCACTTTTTAGATATATTTTTGAAAATTATGCCACTCCACTCAGAAAATCCATCATATCGTCCATCCGAGGTAAATGAAACCTATACCTGATGGTGATATTATTTACTACCCTGGAATTAGTGCACATTTGCCATTCACCTCCTTTCTTGGGAGCTAAAATGATGGGAACAACACAAGGACTCAGACTCTCGTGAATCAATCCTTTGTACAACAACTCCTTTACTTGTTTTATGACCTCATCATTGTCCTTTGGATAGATTTAGTAAGAATCCTTGTTCGGTAAATTAGCTCCCAGAATGAAATCAATGTGGTGACTAATGCTTCGCTTCGATGGAAATTCATCTGGTAGAACATCTACTACAATATCGCTAAATTCCCGTAACATGTCCTGTATCTCCATAGGAAAATCGATAATTTCAGTATGCAGCAACACTATTCTAAGTTTACGTACAACTGCATAGTTTACCTCATTTTCCTTAACTTGTCCTTTTATTTGCCAATGTGAAACTCCACCTCACACTACTCATCAACCAGTAGTTGGTGTCCTTTTTTCATCCAATACACCTCGTGTGGAATCGGGGGTTTCAAGTTCTTCAAGCCCATTTTCTCCACCATGTCAGTGGCTACCAGGTTATCAGTGCCCCTGCTATCTATAATCAGATTGCAGCATTTTCCATGTGACATGCATATGGTCTGAAACAATGCTTTGCGTTATGTAATGTCAGTGATTTCCTTAGTTGCTTTTAGCAAAACCTTTTTCAACACCAAGGCCT
This sequence comes from Pinus tabuliformis, assembly GCA_031772625.1. Lineage (NCBI taxonomy): Eukaryota > Viridiplantae > Streptophyta > Pinopsida > Pinales > Pinaceae > Pinus > Pinus tabuliformis. Next base: position 285,330,138 of record CM062820.1, on the reverse strand, counting down.
CACTTGTGTTAGGAATATTCTCCACCTCTTGTGGCAATGCATCTGCCACATTAGGTTGAGAAACATATGCTCCCCACTGCCCAACCTTCTCACCTTTAGGAAATTCAAAACACCTGTGTCCCCATTTGTGACACTTGTAGCATTGGTAGGCATTTCCTCTGCCTCTGCCATTACCATGTCCATGCTGGTATGGCCTTCCAGCTTCAGTGCTACCTTCTCTCTCAGTCTTTCCCAAAGTCTTTGAACTGTTGCCTTCTTCATTACTGCTGGCAATTTTACCCCCCCACCATAGGACAACCCCTTTCCTTTGCCAGAACCACGTCCTCTCTTTGTGTTCTGATTCTTCGTAATATTCTCTTCCACTTTCAAAGCACACTGATATGCCTCCTCTATAGTCTTAGGGAAAGAATGCTAATATCATCTAGGATTTCCATCCGTAGACCATTCACATATCTTGTTGTTTTCTTAGGGGTATCTTTAACATACCCAGCCCTTAGGTTCGCTTTACAGAATTCTTCTATGTACTCACTTACAAATATCATTCTTTGTCTCACATTTGCATCTACCTATAAAGGGAAATTTGGTAATCGTTAGGAAGAAATTTTCTTTTCATCGTAGCAATCATCCTATCCCATTTTTTAATCAAGGGCTTGTTCAGTCTCCTCCTTTCTACTTGCACATTGTCCCATCACAGTGTTGCATGTCCTTTGAACTTCGTAACAACAAACCTGACTTTCCTATCCGCACTAAATTTCTCATACTTGAAGTATTTGTCCTACTCGGTTATCTAATCTAATAAGGCTTTTGTGGACAAGCTGCCATCATAATCAGAAAGTTCTTGTCTTGGTCTACTGTTAGCCATCAAAACTAATTTCAACAGTTGTATTTATGGTGCCTCATCTTCTGACCCGTCTGTCGTCGCCAATGTTTCACCCTCACTCTCATCTCCACCTTCAGGATCCCTACACCTTCCTTCTTCCACTGTTGCTAAGTGAGCTGACATATTTTAGATTTCGTCTCATTTTTTTCATCTACTGCTCTCCTTGTAGGTCTCTCCCGACCTCTTCTTCCTACCTCTATTTTCACTCAGGAAGAGTAACTTGCTCTAATGCCACTAATTGGTGGGGAACCGTGAGGCCGTTGGCACCTTTACTTAGCCTCCCTTGCACATGGCCTTTTAACCATATGACCATATGCTAGACCACAGGCTTCCAAACTTGGCATAAATCGTTTTGATTTTTTTTAACTTGCGGTTTATTTCACTGCTATTATGCTTCGTGAAGGTTTGGAGAATGGATGGAGGAGGTATCGACCTCGTGACCTCCTGTAACACTGAATTTGTATACTTGCCCGTTGTGTGTGTTCCTTCCCTATTTCTTGTTCATGGTGTGGCCATCCGTATGAGAAATTCTTGGCTCATTAGCTATACCATTCTGTAAAACTGGGATCTTTACTCCCTTACCAATGTTTGTTCTCTTGTTTAATTCAATATCGTATTATGTTTGCTGATATTCATCGTGTTTTCTCAACAGGGACTGCCCCTCATCCTGCAACAACTCAGCTTTATTGCTGAGGTAAGATCTTATTCCAATTCCATTTACCCTTTTTAATTGCATTTTTCTAACCTATTGTCTCCTTGGCTTGTAGGTTTATGATCCTTTTGGCATTACTATCACATTCATTCCCAAAACCCTTATGTTTGGCTTGGTACTTGCCCTAGATTTTGAACCCTATTTGTTTTACTGGTTTGATGGGGATTCAAAATCGAAAGCTGGTATCAATGTGGCCCATCTACGCTCAGTGAATCCCTTGGTTCCAATTCTCCAGGTATGCTTTCTCTCTTCCTAGTTTTCTTTATCAACTCTTCTCCCTTTAATGAGTTTTTTGTTTCCCTTTTCTAATCCTATTTCTTTTTTTTTTGTGTATGCAGGTGGTTGGGTTCAGGTGGGGGCTTCTTGACATGATCACAACCGTAGTCTTCTCTATATAAAAGGGTATAATCTTTCCCTCACTCACTTGTAAAATTTTATAAGTTAATATGAAGAAACCAAAATGGGTTCCCAGTGTATACCCAGGTCGACTGGATTAATCGGCACTTGTCTTGTTCCTCATTTCTCCTTTGTAAATTTGAAGGAACCCTCACTGTTTCTTAACATTATTTATATACTATCTAATTAAACCCTAACAGGGTTCTTTCCTATTTGTTAAATGCTGCTCTATTGGTTTTGTAAATTATATATGGACTATCTATACTCGTCCTTGTATACAAAACTTCAGAAAAGAAAACGAATTCCTATAAAACGTTTGTTTAATTTTAAACATATGATTATCTGCAATTCGCTATCTGGTGCACTATATTTACTTGTTCCATCTCGGTTTCCATCCTGTGTGAACTTGGGATTCTGTAAATTTAATTTCCTACTCTCTTTTGTTTGTAATTTGTCACAACATCTCACAACATATTTGATACTAAATTGACACAATATCTCAGGAACTCATTTTTTTATTGAAAATAAAACTCCATTGTCTATTTATCCAACACACGCAAACTTCCTATCTATTCAAGAATGGCAGAACCTCCCTCTTGGGTAGATTTGGGATGGTTTATACTTTCCTAGGCAGTTCACAGGTGGTTGAGAAACTGCCATTCAGTTAACAACTGACTAGTCAAACTAATTTTGACTTTTAGCTACTTTTGACATAACCACTCACAACTAGACAATTACAATGGTTGTGTTTGCTGAATTTAACTTTTTAAATAAAAGGACTAAACAAAACTCATTTTTGTCCAACAAAAATTAACAAGTTCATCCATTTGTAGCTCTTTAGTTGGATGCTCCTGCATTAATATGGATGTTTGTAATGAGGATAGTTGATTTCTTTTTTTTTTAAATATTTTTGAATTTACATTTTCATAATGATATACATACATACATACATACATACATACATACATACATACATACATACATACATACATACATACATACATACATACATACATACATACATACATACATACATACATACATACATACATACATATATATATATATATATATATATATATATATATATATATATATATATATATCTTGCATTAATCTAATTTAAATACAAAGGATTATTTGGAAAACAAAAATTGACATTTTTATATTTAAATATTTAGATTTCAATAATCCTAAAAATAATAAACTAAACTAATTGAAAATATTGTGTGAACGACACTTACTCAATTTGATAATTGTATCATTTTCACATTAGTTTCTGAATTCAACAACCACCTCCACGAAAATAATGAATACCATAATTTTAAACATTGAAAAAACTGGTTTGCACCTACAATGATGGAAAATGAATGTGATGTCCCCAGAAAATTGTAATTATTTTATTTACTACAGTAAAACAAAAGCTAGATATTATTTTTATTATTGTTTGAGTTTATGTATTTAAATTTGATAATTATGAATGAAACAAATATGTAGTGTTAACAAATCTTGTAACTCTTTCATATCAAGAAGTTGGGATAGGTAGTTACCTAACCCTAACTACTTCCATGATTATCAATTCTCCAAGAAGTAATCTAGAGCGTCATTTTAAAACTACCTGAGAGGACCAAGAGGAGAAGTAATCTAGAACGTTTGCCATGCTGGAAGTTCATATGGGTGGAAGCTAAGTCTGGTGATGACCACATAGTTGTGGACATTGTGACTGGTAGTCTTGCAAGAAGACAATTGTCTTGTGAGCAAAAGCTCAAGGGGAGGCTTGGACCTGAAGGAAAGTCTCATGGTTGGGAGGATAGAAACTATTGAATTATAGTTGTGACTTCAACAATTGATTGTCATAAAAGATTATATACATGTAAGTATATTAAATTGTTGTGATTATTTTAGTTATGAGACAGAATGGAAGAATTAGTAGTCCTTGAAATATGTTGAATATGTAATTTGTAGACACTAGTGTGGACTGTAGATTTACACACATATTTGTGTTTAGAGAAAAGAACTTGGTTGCTATGTAGGAAGAAGTCCACTTGGAAACTGAACGAGAATAACGAATATAGGAACTATAAAGGAAGGCCTTTTTATTTAAATTCTACTTAGAAGAAAGCACTGTTAGAACAATATTATTTTGTAAATGGTTGTATACAGTTTGAATAACAAACAAATTCAATAAATTGGTCTAAATTAGAAAATCGTTGTATCAAGCAAGAAAAGTAAACATTTGGACCAAGTTCAGTATCTTAAAACTCTGGAAGCACTGATTGAAACCAAAATTACCCAATATAAGATTAAGAGCCTATATGGACTTGCGACAATTCGCTACTTAAAGTAACGAAATGCCAGATAGCTGTAAGAAAAACTCTAGAATTGAAAGTAGACAATGCTAAAAAATGGAATATTGAATTTGGGTCAAAATTCTCCTATAGAGCCAGAGCAAGAACTGAACCACTAGAACTTAACTCCAGAAAAGTAAATATATATTGACAAAAGTAAATTCAAAGAGACCTCATACATTAAATCAAAATATGATTTCCAACTAAGATTATAATCTAAGGACCAAGTTAAGCTAAGACCACAATAACGTCTTGCATAGATTAAAAATTAAACTCGACGAAGATTGAAAAAATCTGAAACAGTAATAGAGCTAACAGTTAAGCAGTGAAAATCTCGCATAAATACATTAGTATTCCAAAAATTGAATACCCATTATCTGATCCAATACAATTTTTAAATCAAAATATGGAACGCCCGCTTAATAACAGAGTATAGCAAACTTCACATAAAAAGTCTAGAATATGGAACTCCATGGTGTACAAACAAATGACGCGTTCAGATAGGGTTTGGTATGCTCCTCTAAATAACCTCAAGGGTTTAACAAACTAGCACCAAAATGTAAACCCACTACATATATCCCATCCAAATAGATATAAATACATCAACGACGATGTGCCTCAGAAGGCATAGCTATTATGCTCACCAGAAAATATACGCAAAGTGTTAACTATATCAAAACTGAGAGCTAGGAAAGCTAGACAAAACCCTACTACAAGAATTCTAGAAGAGATGGAGTCATATGACATCCTTATTCAAGTCACCAAATAGTATGACTACTTACAGGCTACCTAAAGGAAACCGAATTTGTAAACAGATACAAAGGAATTATTGGTTACCAGAGCACGAGGTTGCGCCAAGACCCCAGAAAAGGCACCGAGTGAAGATCTCTAGAGCGCTAGGGTATCTTTGTTTAACCTGAAACACAACATGAAAATAAAGTTATTGATAATATATTAACAAAAATATGAAAAAAATTTATACATAAAGCGAGATCTACAAGGACAATTTCGGAAAATAAAATTGCCCATCTTTGATGGTGAGTAGGAAGAGGCAGATGAAGCCTGAGTTATTAACATGAACAAGTATTTTTAGCTGTATGAATATGATCACAATTTAAAAGCTTGCTTGGCCATTTTCTAGCTGCAAGGGAAAGCAATGTTGTGGTGGGAAGAAGTGAAGAATGTGCGTGGGGTGAATTAACATAACATAAAATTGGAAAAATTTCAAAGGTATATTAAGGAGAGATACTTAATTGAACGATTCTATGATGAAAAGGAAAAAGAGTTTCATGATATAAGGTTTGGACAACTGGCAATGGATGAGTTCATTATGAAATTTACATCCTTACTTCGGTACATTCCCTAAAAACAGGAGGAGAAGGTGAAGGTGCAACATTTTATCAGTAACTTGCCACTGTTCATGAAAGAGCATCTTGAATTCGATATCCCAAAAACCATGGATGAGGTTATACAAAAATGTCAAATATGTTATCAACAAAGCAGATAGAAGGGAGATGTGAGAAAAAATGGATTGATAAAGAGGGAACTATGTTCCCTATTGGCAGCAAAGGAATCAAGACTATCATTCATAAAGGACCTCAAAGAGGACAGCTAAACAAAAATATGAATAGAAATCAATATGGATTTAGACTTCCCAATGATTCCAAAATGACTGAGCAGTCAGGTAGGACTAAAATTAAAACAACAAAAAGGCCGTCAATACAATACTGGGGATGTGGAGGACCACATTACATCAAGGACTGTCCCAACCACAAAGGAACTGAACAGATTTCATAGATTCAGGAGGCATCCACTATAGGAGAGGTGGCTAGGAGCATCCCAAAAATCAATGATGCCCTTGAATACCATCAAGCAAAATACCAACCAACTATGGTGGAATTCTAAGGTAAATGTTTTTACCAAACTATATCTATTTTAATTGACCCAGGAGCTACATTAAGTTATGTTAGTCCTAATATAATTGATCAGTGTTGTTTACAGGCTATCAAATTCAAAAAATTTTGGTTAGTACAACTAGCCACAGGGGAAAAAAGATGTGTGTTGGCCAAGGTCAGCAACTTCCCATTAGAAATAGCAAGTCAATCCTTGGTGGCAGACCTGAATGTATTACCCCTAGGGTCCTATGACGTTCTAAAAGGAATGTATTGGTTGGAAAAGAATTGATCCCTCATAAACTGTAAAGCAAAAGTTATTTTCTACATGGATGAGGAGGGAGAGAGGCTAGAAACTCAACGCATTTTGAGACCTCTAAAATTTAGACCAGTAATCGCTTCTCATATAACAAAGTGTATCAGAAAAGGTTGCCAAATTCATGAAATTCAGGTGCGTTATGCCAACACAAAAGAACAATTTTCCTCCTTGGAAAGTATACCTGTAATACAAAATTTTCCAAACGTATTTTCGGAAGAGATTCCAGGACTTCCTCTAAAAAGAGATATAGACTTCACCATTGAATTGATATCGGGAGTAGCTCCAGTATCTCGAGCCCCTTATCACATCATCATACTAGAGTTGACAGAATTAAAAATGCAGTTACTAGAACTGTTAGATAAAAATTATATCCACCCAGGCATATCACCGTGGGGAGCCCCAGTACTTTTTGCTAAAAATAAGGACGGGACCCTGCATATGTGTATGGATTACCAGCAGCTAAATAAAATGACTATTAAAAATAAATACCCTTTACCCTGCATAAATGAGATGTTTCATCAAGTAAAGGGTGTGACAATGTTTTCAAAGATTTATCTACGTTCAAGATACCATCAGATCAAAATCAAGGAAGAAGACATAATTAAAACAACATTTAGAACTCGTTATGAACATTACGAGTTCATGGTGCTACTATTGAGGCTGACCAATGCTCCCGCGACCTTTATGTGTCTCATGAACAATATATTCCATCAGTATTTAGATAAATTTGCGTAAATATTTATTGACGATATACTGGTTTATTCTCGAAATATAGAAGAACATAAAGAACATCTCTGAATAGTGTTGCAGACTCTTAGAGAACATCAATTGTATGCTAAATACAACATGTGTGATTTATTTAAGGAGAAGATTGAGTATCTATGCCATATCATTACAAAGGACAGAATTGTTGTAGACCCAGAAAAGATAAATACCATAATGGAATGGCCATTACCAAAGGATGTGGCGGATATAAGGTCCTTGATGGGTCTAACTGGGTACTACAGGTGATTTGTTGAAGGATTTTCTAGAGTGGCATAATCCATTACCTCCCTGTAGAACAAAGGAAAAACCTTTAAATGGACAGCAGAATGCCAAAAGAGCTTTGACCATCTTAAGCATTTACTAACCACTGTGCCTATCTTGAGCATCGCAGACCCAAATAAGGACTATGTAGTTTGTACAGATATTAGCAAGGAAGGGGTCGGTGGAGTTTTAATGCAAGAAGGTAGAGTAATTGCATTTGAATGTAACAAACTTAAGGATTACGAACATAAATATTCAGCCTATGACTTTGAACAAACAGTTGTCGTTCATGCACTAAACATTGGCGACAATATTTGATGGGTAAGAAAATTATTTTAATGACTGATCATCATAGCTTAACTAACTATTTTAAGCAGCCCACTTGGAATGCCAAGAAAGCCAGATGGGTCGAATTTTTAAGTTGTTTTGATTCTGAAATCAAGCACTTAAAGGAGAGGAGAATCAGGTGGCGGATGCTTTGAGTCAAAACGTACACTATGTTTATGAAGTTTCTTACAGTGAGGTGTGAACTACCTTCAATGAGTTGATTAATGAAGTAGCTGGGCAGGATTGAGAATATCAGTTTTTATGGTAGCAAGCTAAAGTTACGAACAACCATGAACAACAACTAGGATATGAGATAAGCCATGCATGTATGCTAATTTATAAAGGAAGAATGTATATGAAGACCACCCTGGATACTAGATGTTGATTACCATGCTTCTAAGAGAATATTACTAGCCTAGTATGAAAAAGAATGTAGCCAAATATGGAATGTCTGCAAGTGAAAATAGAACACCAACATCCAGTCGGGTTACTGCATCCACCACCAATTGTCAAATGGAAGTGCGAGACCATTTTCATCACCTTCATTACAGGACTACCTAAGTCCAGAAAACAAAATGACTTGATAATGGTGGTAAAGGATAAGTTGAACAAATCTTCTCATTTCATACTAGTGCAATCAACCTACAAGGCCGTACAAATAACCAACATATTCATGCAAAGTATTTTCACTTACATGGGCTGCCAAGAATAATAATTTAAGATCGTGATGTAAAATTTACATCATCGTTCTGGAAAACGTTTTTCGAGGGATTGGGCATGCATCTGCACTTTAGTACTTATTACCACCCTAAAACGAAGAGGTAGACTGAGCGGGTAAACCAGGTAGTGAAGGACATGTTGCGAACTTATGTAATTCAATAGCCCTCCAAATGCGAGGATTACCTACATTGGTAGAATTTTCCTATAACAATGGCTATCATACATCATTACAAATGAGCCAATTTGAAGTTCTGTATGGGTGCAAGTGCTGAACACCTTCAAGGTGCAGAGGGCCAAAGAAAAGGTTGATGTTGGGACCCGAGATGTTAAAATAAATGGAAGAAATGGTCAAGAAGGTTCATTCCAATTTAAAGGCCGCTTAAGATCGACAAAAGAAGCTTGCTGACTAGAAAAGGAATTTCTGAGAATTCAAGTTCGGGATCACATCTATGTAAGGGTACAAGCTAAGAAGAGTACATTATGATGGAGTGGGTGTGCTAAGTTGGTAGCCTGATTCCGTGGCCCTTCCCATATCCTAGTATGAGTTAGACCAGTGGCATACCATCTCATCTTGCCCAGCCACATCCATGTGCACAATGTTTTCCATGTTTCCGTGTTAGAAAATTATGTTTATGATCCCAAACATATAATCAATTGGAAAAATATATAGGTAAAAGGATTTCTATAAATATTTCAAAACAAAGTATTAATAGTAGAAAGGACTGCCTATTTTTTTTTTGTAGGTCGAGCCAGAAGGCGAGTTCTCGATTGAACTTCTGGTTATACTCTATCGAAGAGAAGTAATGTTGCGAAAATAATTTATCACCCAGGTTAAAGTGCAATGGAAGAACTTTGCACCGGATGAGGCCACCTGAGAGGATGAGCAACTCATGACAGAAACCTATCTGGGTTTGTTCATAGTAGAAAAACATCGGGAAGATGTCTAATTTTAGGGGGGGGTTGTGATGTCCCCAAAAATTTGTAATTATTATATTTACTGTAGCAAAACAAAAATTGGATATTATTATTGTTATTGTTTGAATTTATGTATTTAAAATTAATAATTATGATTGAAACAAATATGGAGTGTTAACAAATATTGTAACTCTTTCATATCAAGAAGTTGGGATAGGTAGTTACCTAACCCTAACTACTTCCCGGATTATGAATTCTCCAAGAAGGAATCAAGAGGGTAATTTTAAAAGTACATGAGAGGACCAAGATGAGAAAGGGGGGAATTTTTTCTGTGCTGGAAGGTCAGATGGATGGAAGATAAGTCTGGTGATGACCAGATAGTTGTGGATGTTGTGACTGTAATTCTTGCAAGAAGACAACTGTCTTGTGAGAAAAATATCGGAGGGAGGCTTGGACTTGAAGGCAAGTCTCATGGTTGGGAGGATAGAATCTGTTGAATTATAGTTGTGACTTCAACAATTCATTTTCATAAAAGACTGTATACAGGTAAATATATTAAATCGTTGTAATTTTTTTAGTTATGAGACTGTATAGAAATGAAAAAGAATGGAAGAATTAGTAGTGCTTGAAATCTGTTAAATATGTAATTTGTAGACACCAACATGGACTGTAGTTTTACACACATATTTGTGTTTACAGAAAATAAAAACAAAGATTAAACTTGGTGGCTATGTAGCAAGAAGTCCACCTAGAAACTGAACAAGAATAAGCAATATAGGAACTAGAAAGGAAGGTCTTTTCAGTTAAATTATACTTAGAAGAAAAGACTGTTGAAACAATAGTATTCCGAAAATCGTCGTATACAGTTTGATTAAGAAACAAATTCAAGAAATTGTTCTAAATTAGAAAATCATTGTATCAAGCAAAAAAAGTAAACATTTGGACCAAGTTCGGTATCTTAAATTCTGGAAGTACTAAATGCAACCCAAATGACCCAATATAACATTAAGAACGTATATATACTTGCAACAGTTCACTACTAAAAGTAACAAAATTCCAGATAGCTGTAAGAAAACCTGTAGAATCAAAAGGAGAGAACGCTAAAAAATGGGATATTGAGTTTGGGACAAAACGCTCCTATAGAGCTAGAGCAAGAACAAAACCACTGGACCTTAACTCGAGAAAAGTAAATATATATTTCCAAATGTAAATTCAAAGAGACCTCATAAATTAAATCAAAAGATGATTTCCAACTGATATTATAACCTAAGGACCAGATTAATCTAATACCACAATCACTTCTTGCATATATTAAAAATGTAACTCGATGAAGATTGAAAAAATCAGAAACAGTAACAGAGCTAACAATTAATTGGTGACAAGCTCAAATAAATACGTTATCAGTCCATAAACAGAATACCCTTATCTAAGCCAATACATTTTTTTAACCAAAAGATGGAACGACCACTTAATAACAGAGTATAGGAAACTTCACATTAAAAGTATGAAATTTGGAACTCCATGGCATACAAACAAATAACACATTCAGATAAGGTTTTGTACCATCCTGTAAATAACCTCAAGGGTTTAATAGAAGGTGTAGCTATTATGCTCTCTAGAAAAGATACACATAGTCTTAACTGTATCAAAATTGAGAGCTATGAAGGCTAGACAAAACCCTACTGTAGGAATTGCAGAAGAGCTAGAGTCATATCGCATCCTTAATCAAGCCATCAATGACTATGACTGCTTACAGGCTATCTGAAGGAAACCAAATTCGTTAACATACCCGAAGGAATTGTTGGTGACAAGGCATGAGGCTACGCCAAAACCCCGGAAGAGGCACCTAGTGAAGATCTCTGGAGTGCTAGGGTATCTCCAGGAAAACCTCAAACACAACATGACAAGAAAGTTACTAATAAAATGTTAATGAAAACTTGAAACAAAATTATGCAGAGATGAATATGTATCAAAGAGTCCAATGTAAACCTATGAGGGTCACATGAAGGTTGGCGATTGCAGCAGAATAAGGGCCATTGTTCCACGACCCAATCATGAAAGCAATGCATATGATCGTCTATGAAAGAAATCATGGAGCAATCCCAAAATGACCACAGAGCCGAGAACAGAACTAGAAAATGCACAACAAAACCCTTTGAGACTAACCATCGAGCTACCGGAGATATTAGGGGACCCTCTTGCCGTTGGATGTGATTGAATGATGAAGACCGTCGATGGAGAGAGTATGTCAAAGGCAGAAAGGATAGGTGGGGGATAGTTGGCAGATGTCTCAAGGCATGCTCCCACCATATCTTGGGAGGACAAGGGAGCACAGGTCTTAAATGAAGTCCATAGGTCTTACATTAAAAGAAATCCATAAAACTATGCTCTGTAATAAATACAAGGATTAACATATAAATTTTGTGTTAATGAATTTGCAAGAGACAAACTTGTTTTTACATGTGTAATTATAGATGTGTAAACTATTTGTTATATAGTATATTGTTGTGATAAATACATTTTTTTTTATTATTATTTGGATTAATAGGGAGACATGACAATGAACCAAACATCAATGATTTATCAACGGAAAAAATTAAAAATTATGGAATTGCTCCTAAAAGCCAGAAATAAGTTGATGGAAGAAAAAGAAAATCTTACAATGATGAAAAATGAACCAGAAATCAATGATTTCTCACCAGAAAAAAAATTACAGGAATACCTTCTCACCCACAATGAATATTCCCAATTTACCTACATTTATCCCAGCCTCCATCTTTTCTCCTGGGAAAGAATTCGATAGGAGGTTACCTACTAATTCTGAATGATACGAGGTCAACAATATTAAATGTCCATTAACTAACATCAAATCAAGGCAATAACTATTACCAAAGCTTTATCGCCTAAGGAAGATATGCTTGTTGAAATATGTAGATTCGATCCAATTCCCAAAAGTGAAAAAAACACCCCTACATCAGATAACTAGATCAGATTCAGATTTGGCTTGGGATTAATTAGTAGAATGATATGAGTCTTAAAATATGAATAAAAATATGTCAATTCTTAAACTTTGAATAAACATATGTGTCTGCCCCAAGCCTCAGTAAACCTCCCAGCTACCTCGCACAAAAAATTTGATGTAGCAGAAAAAATAGTTTGTCTTGCAATGATAGAGATACATGAGAGGTCGTATTGTATTTCATCATTGAGAGGCTATATTGTATTTCATAGTTAAGATTCTGTATTGTATTTCATAGTTAGCTGGAAGAGACATTAGTAGGGTTTTGTGAGTTAGTTAGGGTCTTGTGAGTTAGTGAGGTATTTAGCAGAAAAGAGACAATGGATCTAATGGTTTAAAACATTTCAATCGTCTAACATTCGATCCAATGGTGTAGAAAAGGACACAGTGGCAACTAGGGAAGTTGGATAATGTCAATACCATGTTGAATCTAGATTCAAGGTGTGTTTACTTTCTAAATCCATTGTTAGTCGTGAACATTGGGAACCAAGTGTAACACCCAAATGGTTATCCCTCACTTCACTGAGAACTATGGAGAATCACGAGACCCCCCTAAGACATAGGCACCCATGTGCATGCTACATTCATTTTGTTGGGTCCCTATAATACTAATGATTACCCCATTACTATTATAGTTATACCCCTTATTTATATTGTTCTTCCCCTATTATCCCCTTATTGTTATTTCTATGCCCCATAGAATCCCTCTATTGTTATTTTTGTGGCTTTATATTATTATTGTTAGGTCGGCTGGATTATATTGTGACTCCTTAGACTCCTATATATAGAAAGGAGGTTTTTTCATTTGAATCATCCAAGAATTGTTCATTTATGTAATGTAAAGGAGGTTTCCCCCTCGAAGAGGCTAAATTCTAAGGCGTTGATTTATATTTTCTATCTTTTCTTGATCTGGTTTCATAACATTTGGTATCAGAGCTTTGGGTTCTAGGGTTTCGCTACTCCAAACAGGTCATCGTGGCATTTTCGCTATAAATTTTTTGCTGTGATGTTTCAGAAGTTGCAAAAAAAACCCACTTGCGAAGAAATCGCGCTTAACCTTGGTACCGTATTTCAGAGCTTTTTGCGAAATATTGTCGGAGATATGATCTGAGGAAGTTGGTCTTTTTGCAGACTCCTGAATTACATTCAAAACAGGTGACCTGAGGAAAATTGTCATAACTTTCTCTCTGGGAATCAGATTGAAATTTCATAAGAAGGTACAGAAAGAGGACAGACTGTAGTTTCTTTTATATCTTTTTTAGAACCAAATATCGAAAATTGTACACGTGGCACTCCATACAACTTCGCTCTTCTGGAAAGGTCTATAATAAGGTCATCTTGGGAGATTGTTCATAACTCTTTCTTGGAGAATCCAATTTGGATCAAACTAGTGGCATTGGAAAGAGGACACAGAGAGCTAATAAAGGTCACAAATTTAGAACTAGATGATTGGAAATTATAGAGATATATCAGAGGAAATATCGAGCTCCTACAAAGTGAAAAAAAGTGTGTAGATTTTTTTAAATTTTTGCTTAAGCTTGGTTTGAAAATTTATTTTGAAGGAATTCAAAGGGCATAGTATAGCATAATTATCGGTAACTGATGCCTCGAGGAAAGAAAATGCAAACACCTAGTAAGGAACCTGAAAGCTCTAGCATGACTCATGAAGAAGAGGAAGAAATGCTACATGATATATCAAAATTACAAGAACAAGTGCAGCAAATGTCGCGCTCAAAAAGTTAACAGATGCTAAGATAAATGGCGTGGAAGCTAAGTTAAATGGCATGGAATCTAAGATGAATGGCATGGAAGCTAAGATGGACAATTTGAAGATAGAATTGAACACAAATTTGAAGACAGGCATGACAGATTTGAAGACAGATTTGACAAATTTTCTACAAGAAATACTTACTAATGGTGAAAAGGTAGTAAAGGAAACTCATGATGAGAACAAAAGAAATGTTAATCATGATTCCATAGACGCTAATGTTGGATCGAAGAATCACCATATTCCAAAAATCGATATGAGGAAGTTTGATGGCAAGGATCCCGCCACATGGATATTACAGATGGAGCAATTCTTCGATCTCAATAATGTGCAAAACGCACAAAAGGTACGTATGGCAACTGTATATTTGGAACCAAATCAGTTTGTATGGTATCAATGGCTTTGTTCTCGTAAACAATTTATCACTTGGGCAATTTTTACGGAAGAATTGATAACACATTATGAGGATACAAAAAGCAACACTTTTTTTAGCCAATTGATAAGTCTCAAACAAAAGGGTTCAATAATGGAGCACATTGAGGAGTTCCAAAAATTGAACATAAGGGTAAAAGATATTCCAGAGGAGCATAGGATTGATGTGTTCCTAGGGTCTTTAAAGGATAATATCCAACATGATGTTCGCATTTGGGAACCTGATTCATTAGAGAAGGCATTTGATGAGCCCCAATTTTGGTACAATTTGGGCTCATTTTGGCCTATTCTACTTGCTCAAACCATTCATCTTTTATTGCTTATGCATGCATTTCTTAGTTTATTCATGTTGTTTGTAGGAAGAAGGGTAGGCACTCTATCCACGTGACTAATGCATTATGATTTCAGGTTTTTGCATTAAAAGGGAGAAAAGACCACGTGAAAAGGAGACAAGGAGACAATGAGGTGGCACTGCTGGTTTTTAGGAGAGGATGTCCACAGTCTTGGGACCCTCCTCGTGATTTCCACCATAGATCCGAGCTCCAATCCATCTCCCCACCGAGCTTAGAAGCATCCAGCTATTCTACAGGAACAGCAGTTATAACTGTTCTACAGGAACAACAATTATGACTGTCCTACAGGATCAGTAGTTTAAACTTCAGTTGTACATCCGAGCTCCTAAAATCAAGGACACCTGTTGGATGATCGTTTTTGCATAAGTATAGAGGTCGTAGCCTTTGATAGGTTGTTGAAACTTTCGCATTACTATTGTAATTCTTGAGCACAACTCTGTGTTTTTGTTCCTTTTGTAAGCCAGTTTGGCATGACATCAGATTATGAATAAAGAAGGCAGATTTTGATCTAGTTCTGAGTTTTCTCAAGGAGCTATAGCCCTCAGGTTAGGGCCCAACCTGAGAGCAATAGATCTCCTCGGTGTTCTAAGGTGTTTGCATTTAGTTCCAGCACTTTGAGTTTGTTTACTTTCACATGCAATTCGAATTTACAGTTTGTTAACTTAGTCCTTTTCATGAGCTTAGATAGGATTAGTTTATGGTGCATTTGTTTCAGTTGCTTAAGTTCAATAGGAGGATAGTTATAAATCATTGGAGCTCCAGCAAAAAGGTTGTTAAGACTCACTACCATCTCTGTTAGGGATTGGGGTGCAGTCCATAACCAACCACCAAAAATACGCATTTCTTTACTTCATGATTGCTGCAACACAGTCACGGTTATGTTAGATGCTTCCACGTAATTCACACCTGCACCACACACCTTCATCACAGCTTCATGCACATTCCTCTTCGCGTTTTGGATTGCTGTTCATTGAATTCATAGCACAGGTAGTCTAGGTGAATGCATTTTCGTCTTGGTGACAGTCATAAGCAATTGTTTCATTTACACTGCTCTTCCTCGTTCCATTACCTTCTCCTTCATCTTGATCACGCATGCAACCACGTCCTTGACCTCTGCTCCACTCTGTTATCTCCCAAATTCTCCCACTCCTCACGTAACTCCATTCTCTAGCCCTTTCGTTGACATAGCCCTCTATCTTCCAACCTACTCCCTACACTCATTCCCCATCCTACTCCTCCACTCCTGAGCCATCACCAGCCTTATTCCTACCTTACATATCTCCCCCTACCATTCCATCACTCCTCCATCACTTCAAACACCCACGGTCGGTCATCCTGTAGCAATTCGTAGATTTCCTGTAGAAACCTCTGAGTTTCCTGTAGGATCCCCTGCAGACATCTTGTAGGAGGCCACTCACTCGGTTGCTGAGCTTCTGAACGTGAGGAACCTCTGTGGACGGATGCTAAGGATCCTTGGGGACCTCTCCTAGCCTCCCCAACCTTTCCCACACTTTCCTTCCTTCTCCATCCCATCTGCACAACCAAACCCTAATAAGCACAAAATCACAATCATTCCATCCACTTAAAGAAAAAATCCAAAAACATGTCTTTTAAGATGCAAGCAGCTTAGATTCATGCATTTTCACTTATTAGAGGTAATGACAGCATTGGTAGAAGTTTCATTCACATTCTTTGCATTATAGAGGTTAGACTAGTCAAATTAGGGTTTCCTAGGTTTACATGCTTTGATTTGCTTTCAGTCCATTTTTGTCAAGTCAAGTAGCTTTCCTTTGAGAATAGCTTTCGTCCATCAATTAGCAAGCTTCTTCTGAGAGCCTATAGAAGTTGGCTTGAGCCCTAGCGGACTTGTGCTAGCTGACCAAGTGACAGCTGCGACAAGAGCTAGTACTTGTGCATATAGCACCGTCGCTTCCAAGTTTGTACGAACTACCGGGTTGATAAAATTAAGAGACAGGAAGCCCTAGGAGTTGTAGCATTATTGCTACAATACTGGAGCCCACCATGTTTTTGGCGCCGTTGCCGAGGAAGCGTCAGAGTATTAGTAATTGTTGCTTTTCTTCTACTTTCGTACTCTTACTTCTGCTCAGTAGTTTATTTCATTTCCATTCTGCAAAAGTAGCTTAGCATTTCCTGCTTTCATAGACTAGCATTTCCTGCTTTCATAGATTAGCATTTCCTGCTTTCATAGATTAGTATTTCCTGCTTTCATAGACTAGCATTTCTTGCTTTCATAGATTAGTATTTCTTGCTTTCCTAGATTAGCTTTCCAATTCCACAATTTCATTTGAGCAAGATAGTTAGTTGTAGATCACTCTGTTTCAGTTTTGCAGGTACCAAAGAAAAAAGCAAAAGCAATCAAAAAAGCAAAGTCCTTTCCATTTCATGCCTCGTAGGAACCGAGATAAATCAGGAAAATTCCTACCCAACACCCCCACCACATCACTAAGTCACCCTTCTCTCTTCTTTGGTGACAGTGACCCAGAGGAACCTATAGGTGAAGAACCTGAGATATACCAAGACCCTATAGAAGAAGAAGAGTTAGAGACCACTCCATCTGAAGCCATGGCTGATAATAGAAGAGAATATGAGAGAATAGAAGGTGCCTTCCCCATCCGAGAGACCAATGGAGAGATGAAAATGAAGAACATTAGCCCCTCCGCCTTGCCTCACTTCCATGGACTGACCACTGAGGATCCTGATACCTTCCTGTTTGTGTTTGCTGTCCTGTGTAGAACCTATGACTATACTGAAGATGAGCAAAATCTGAAGCTTTTCCCTTCAACTCTCAAGGATGCAGCACTACGCTGGTTCATGGGATTACCTGGGAATAGTATCACTACTTGGGCTCAGATGCAGCAAGCCTTCAATACCAAGTATAGGGATTACTGTAGGTCCAAGGAAACCAAGGGAGAAATCTTTCGGATGACCATGGGAAATGATGAGTCCTTAGAGGATTATGAGGAGAGGTTCCAACTTAGCTATAAGCGGGCCAGGTGCACACTTGACCCTGAATCCCTCAAGTTGGTTCTACTCCGAGGAGTCCCTGAAGATCTCTTAGACACCCTTCACATGTTAGCTGGGGGGGACATTTACCAACTGCCTTATGAGGACATCAAGACTGTGTTTAGAAATCATTCCAGGGCAGCTAGGAAACCAGGTAGAGGAAATCTCCTCTCCACTGGTGTCCCTTTCTCCAAACATGAGTTTACAAACCAATTAGAAGATCTTAAGAGTGAGGTGAGACAGACCATTGCCATGCAGCTGGACACATTCAGGATCCAGCAGAAGAAGGAAGAAGCTGAGAGAGCCTTGGTTGTCTTCTACCCTAGGTGCACCAGAAGACACCCTAAGAACGAATGCCCATTGCACTCGGTTGAAGTGTGTTTTGTTTGTGAGGAGGACCATCCAACAAATCAGTGTCCAACCTTACCTGGGTTTAAAGCCATGTACCAAGGGACCGAAGCCCCCACTGAACCTCTCTACTTCATCAACCAAAGGAGGCCACAAGGATCTAGACCTTATCAGCAGGGAATGCAAGGGGCACCACAAGCTTATTATAACCCCAACCAATCGACTCCCATGCCTTCTTGGGGTCCCCCTGCTCATCCTTCTTGGTCCATGCCTCCTCCATGGTCTTATCCACCTCAGTACCCTACTCAACCTACTTCTCATTCATATCATTCACACGCCCAGTCACAGCCTCAGTGGAGTGCACCTCAGTCGGGGTGGAGGCCCCAATACAACACTCCTCCTGCCATTTTTCCTCCACCACCAGTTCAACCTCAGCCTTTACCTCCTGCTCCTCCAAGGCAACCTCAAATGCCTGCTCAACCGAACCCGAACCCCAACAATAGACAGGCTGAGCAGGTATACACTGGGGAGACCTCATGCCCTACCTATGTTGTGGAGATCCAGGAGATCAATCTTAGATCTGGAAAGACTCTTCCAGATCGCCAACCTCCTCCCCCAGAGGATGAGGAAGACCATCAGGAGAGTGAACCAAAGCCTATTCCACCCTTTCCTGAGAGACTTGCAACCACCACACAACCCAACCCGGAAGAAGATGAGCTCCTGGGAGAGCTCAAGCAGTTGTGTGTAAAGATACCACTTCTCCAAGCCATCAAGGATGTGCCCATATACAACAAACTGGTTAAGGAAAAGTGCTTTAAACACCCAGGCAGGAGAAAGAAAGATGCCTCAACTATCAATGTTATAGGACAACTGTCCGACCTTATGCTAGGACAAGTCATCTACCCAAAGTACCTAGATCCTGGAAGTCCTGTAGTAGATGTCCACATCAATGGCACCATTATACCTCACACCTTGATTGATCTGGGAGCTGCCATTAATGTGATGACCAGAGATACTATGCTTAAACTCAATCTTCAGGGTTCCTTAAGGAAGACCTCGACAGTACTGCAATTAGCAGATCGCTCCACCGTGACTCCCGAAGGGATTTTGGAGGATGTCTTGGTCTCTATTGATTCTTGGGAATACCCTGCAGACTTCCTGGTTCTGCAACCAAAGGCCAAGCTTACTGGATATCCTCTCATTTTGGGAAGGCCTTGGTTAGCTACTGCAGATGCTTACATAAGTTGTCGTGCAGGAAATATGACCATAAAAAATGGTCCCATGTCCAAGCAGCTAGTCCTATACCCTCCTGCCCAACCCTCCTTAGAGCATGATTTACCACTTTGGCTAGAAGAAGGGGAAGAAGATGAGGTATACTCAGCACCTCTGTGTACCCTAGATACCACTAGAAGAGACCCTCCAACCGAGGATGACTTGATTGAGACTCTGATCCAGAATCCTCCTTCCAGTGCATTATCCTTAGAGAAGTTGGTGGAGGATGCCCAAGCTAGCACCTTAGTGGACCTTTGTACAACCAACCCTGTCACTCCCAGAGTCAAAAACATGGAGTTCGGTCCTGAGAGAGCATTGAAAATCAGCTCCTCCCTATCTCCTTCCCAGGAAAAGGAGTTGTGTAGTCTGTTAGCCAACCACCTAGAAGCTTTTGCTTGGAGCTATAAGGAGATGAAAGGAGTCCATCCCTCGGTCTGTACCCATCATATATACATCAAAGAGGATTGTAAACCGGTTAGGCAACCCCAGAGGAGAATGAATCCAGCCCTTAAGGACATTGTCAAGGAAGAATTGCAGAAACTGTTGGATGCCGGATTCATCTA
Organism: Pinus tabuliformis; assembly: GCA_031772625.1. Lineage (NCBI taxonomy): Eukaryota > Viridiplantae > Streptophyta > Pinopsida > Pinales > Pinaceae > Pinus > Pinus tabuliformis. The sequence goes on along the minus strand of CM062820.1, from coordinate 285,309,824 downwards.
CCCCATCTCAGATAGTGAATGGGTGTCCCCTCTGGTCTTGGTTCCCAAGAAAAATGGGAAATGGAGAATCTGTGTGGACTACCGAGAACTGAACAAAGCTACCAAGAAAGACCATTTCCCTCTACCTTTCATAGATCAAGTGTTGGATGGACTGGCAGGAAAGAAGTTCTTCTCTTTCCTAGATGGGTTCAGCGGGTACAACCAGATTCAAATCAGCCTGGAAGACCAAGATAAGACCACCTTCACCTGTCCTTGGGCTACCTTTGCCTACCGTGTCCTTCCCTTTGGGCTATGCAATGCTCCTGCTACCTTCCAGAGAGCTGTCTTGAGCATCTTCTCGGAGCTGGTCCATGATGCAGTAGAAATCTATATGGATGACTTTACTCCTTATGGGGCCAACTTCCAGGAAGCATTGTCCAATTTGGGAAAAGTCCTAACCAAGTGCATCGAGATGAACTTGTCCCTTAGCCCTGAAAAATGTGAATTCCTAATGATTGAAGGGACCGTGCTAGGCCATACCATCTCTCGCCAAGGGTTACAGGTGGATCCTAACAAAATTTCTCTAATCAAGAAGGTTCCACCTCCACAGAAGGTAAGGGATGTTAGGAGTTTCTTGGGATTAGCAGGATATTACCGAAGATTCATTAAAGACTTCAGCAAGCTAGCCTCGCCATTGTTTGGCCTTTTGGCAAAAGATGTGGAGTTTAATTGGACTGATGATTGTCAGAAGAGTTTGAATGAATTAAAAGACAAGTTAGTGTCAGCACCAATCCTGAGAGGTCCAAACTGGGCCCTACCTTTCCACATCCACACTGATGCCTCGAACAAAGCCATAGGTGCAGCCTTAGGACAAGTTGAGCAAAAACTTCCATATGCCATTTACTTCGTTAGCAAAAACTTGTCCAAAGCTGAGCTGAATTACACTGTAACCGAGAAAGAATTCTTAGCTGTGGTCCATGCACTGAACAAGTTCCGACATTACATCACTGGCTATCAAACATTTGTACATACTGACCATGCTGCAATCCGATATTTAATGAATAAACCAGATGTGAATGCTCGTATTATTAGATGGTTACTTTTATTGCAGCAGTTTGACTTAACCATTGTTGATAAACCAGGTAGAGAAAATGTTGTTGCTGATTTTTTATCTAGATTGGATTTGTCTGTAGATGAAGATGGGACGGTGGATGACCAGATGCCTGATGAGCATCTGTTTGCTATCTCAGTACTCTCTCCATGGTTTGCTGATATAGCAAAACTACCTCGTTTCAGCTCAGTTCCCTCCGCACCTCTCTTCAAAAGAGAAGAGCAGAATCATCAGAAAGAGTGCCTCATTTACCTGGATCGGGGGCAATCTGTTCAAGCTTGGCCCCGATCAGATCTTAAGGCATTGTGTAAGGGAGGAGGAAGTCTTTGACCTCCTCCTCACCTTTCATGATGGGCCTTGTGGAGGACATTTTGCAGCAAAGAGAACTGCCTTCAAGATCCTACAAGCAGGCTACTATTGGCCCACACTTCATCAAGATGTCAGAAGATATGTCAGTCAGTGTGACCAATGCCAAAGAATGGGGAAACCGACCCAAAGGGATGAGATGCCTCTCCAACCTCAAGTGACTCTTGAGCCATTTGAGAAGTGGGGTATGGACTTTGTGGGCCCAATCAACCCTCCTTCAAGGCAAAGGTCTTACATCATTGTGTGCACTGACTATTTGACAAAGTGGGCAGAGACCAAAGCAATCAAAGCAGCAACAGAAGAAAGGGTGGTCGAGTTCTTAAGAGAGAACATCTTCTACAAGTTTGGCTACCCAAGAGAGCTGGTGACCGATCAAGGGAGCCAGTTCACATCCAACTTGGTTGAAGATCTACTAGCTCATCACAAGATCAAGCATAGGACTTCCACCCCCTATCATCCTCAAGCAAATGGGCAGGTGGAAGTCACCAATAGAGCAATAGAAGGGATCTTGACCAAGGTGGTGAGCAGCAGCAGAAAGGACTGGGCAGATCGCCTGGTTGAAGCCACATGGGCTTACAACACCACTTGGAAGACCACCACCGGCTTCACACCTTATGAGCTGGTCTATGGGAAGAAGGCTTTGTTGTCCATTGAGTTCGAATACAACACTTTGAGGATGGCAGCTCATCTGGATCTAGATCTCAGCCATGCACAACAAGAAAGGCTATTGCAGCTGAATGGACTTGATGAGCACCGCATGCAGGCCCTCCTTCACTCAGAAGTAGTTCAACTTCAGAGAAAGGTGTGGCATGACCAACATCTCCATGACAAGCAATTTCAGCCGGGAGATTGGGCTTTGTTGTATGATTCTAGATACAAAGATTTCAAGGGGAAGCTGAGAACCAGATGGCTCGGGCCATATTCAGTGGAAAAATGTCATGACAATGGATCTGTTCTTATTCCGACCATTGATGAGGAAGCCATCCCCATGCTTGTCAATGGGCATCGATTGAAGATCTACAGGAAGCCTCCATCAAGGCAAGAGTTCATCAAAACTATGGAGAAGGCAGTATTGGTCATAGAGAAGGGTTCTGCCCCTGCTTTGGGCACACCCTGAAGAATCTAAAAAAAATAAAAAAATATATAATAAATAAATAATAAAGATCCTTGGGTGAAAACCTTTCTGAGGCGCCCAAGGCAGGTGGTAGGGGTGAAAACCTCATTGAGGCGCCCCTGCTATCTTTCAAAAAAAAAAAAAAGGAAAAAAGAGATAAAGATCCTTGAGTGAAAACCTCTCTGAGGCGCTTAAGGCAGGTGGTAAGGGTGAAAACCTCATTGAGGCGCCCCTGCTATCTTTCAAAAAAGAAAAAGAAAAAAAAAAAAAAGAAAAAAATACAAGATCACAAGTTTCTTATGTGAAAGTTGCATGCAGCTTGCAGGTGTTCTATGGAGGAGAGGAAGCCTCTCAACTCAAGGCCAAAAGTCCTTATCATGCAGCCAGGACACCTCATCAGCACCTCCTCCAAGAATGCTTATGTTCTTCAAGGTATGTGCACTTTCATTATAGATTGAGTCTCCTACAGGAAGACGCAGATTTTCTACAGGAAGGTGCGATTTTCTACAGGAAGGTGCAAATTTCTACAGGAAGGTGAAAATTTCTACAGGAAGCTCTGTATTTCTACAGGAAACTTCCTGTAGAAGCTCAGAACAGCCCATAATGCATTTCATGAACAGATCTGATGACTACGGGTTGGTTTGGATGCATGCAAGCCTCTTTTGGGCCCATGCACGACGCTGTTACCTTGCTCCACCATCCTCGTCGACATGCACCCAAGATCCCTGCACCAGCAAACCAGATCAATGAGTTCTCGTGGTAAAGCCATTTGTCAAAAAAAAAACAAGCACCGAGAGCTCATACCACATCCATGTCGAGCATCAGAAGCTCCGAGAGCGTGATCAGAAGATTCTATCCATCATCGTGCAGCATGCACCCAAGGAGGCGAGACTGTTACAAGGCACCCCGCGGGAATCCTGTAATAGTCAAACCTGCATGAGTGGATACCATTCATAGCACCGCCATCTGCAAACAACACACGGGCGCAGGCAACCAAAGCATCCACTCCATCGCCAGCATCCTGTAACCATGAGCCTCCGGGACTGTGTAAGCCGCATGCAGCAGGTAGATCCGCTCCCCGTCGTCCAAGAACCGAAAAATCGTGTGCAGCCGCGTGCAGGTAAGTGTCTCAACCCTTCCTTCCACCAAATCGCATGAGTATTACTTTGATTTGTTTGCATGGCGTAGAAATGAATGGTTGGGCGGCCGTATGGCCAGTTGACTGGCCACGTCGGCTAGTTATGGTATAGTCGGATGCTTGGGTGGCAGCCACGACAAAGAAAATACGCAGCACGCACGTGAGGATAGTCCCGTTAACCGAGAAACGAGTTTAACCGAAAAGGGCGGCGGCAGATCTGTGGGAATGAATGCGGCAGCGAGTGAATATGCAGGCGAATGATGGGTGACGTCGCCCAACGGTCCGGCGGGGACAGCTCACCCCCCGCGCCATGAGCTGCGCCGATTCAAAATCTAACCGGCTAGATTATGGGCATGTATTCGTCAACCTCCACTTCAAAACTCGAGTGGCTCTTCTGATTTCCTCTGCACGTTGATACGCCGAGCTTTCGGCTACCAGAATGCCGGTGAAGCACATCTCGACCGCTGGCCAACTACAGTCCTCCCTGAACTTTGCACACTGCTCCTACAGGAACAGTTTCTACAAGAACGCAGTCCTACAGGAAGCAGTCTCTACAGGAACGCAGTTCTACAGAAAGGTGAATTCCTCACGTAAGAAAAGGTGGCAAAAAAAAAAAAAAAAAGGTAACCCTGAAACTCCTTCCGCAATTGGCTTTCAAAGGTGGCAAGATCATTATTCACAGTCTGGTCATAAAAATATCAGATTGCTGTGCCTATACTATCGCTTCTACAGGATAACAGTATAATTAGACTGTGTTTTGTGAATTGTATGCATGCTCTGCCTAAAATAGACCGAATCTCCTTTGCATTTGTCACCTTTAGTCAAAACCCCCGTGTTCATCATGCCGGGTGGATTTATCAGGCGAGAACCCACGGATTCAGATAAATTGAGGAGAAATCAGGCAGTGGTAGAGCTCTTTACACAAGCACAGTGGATGTCTTTTTGTGATAAGTTGCAGGGCTACGATGATGAAGTAGCCGAGGAATTCTTGCAGGCCCTGAGGCCAAAATCCAAAGTGCTGGCCACAGTCAATTTCAGAGGCCTAAGCCTCAAGATCACCCCGCAGTCTATCAGTAGAATCACTGAGCTTCCTATGGGTCTGCCATGGGACAAGGACGAAAGAAAGCTAAGCCAGCAAGCCAGGAAAGAGTTCTTCCCACCTGAAGAAGCATTCACGGAGGACAAAAATGGGGTGAGAAGGACAAGCTTGTTGCCACCATGGAACGAAGTCAGCTTGCAAATCATGAAATATATCACCTGTGAAGGTCGTTTCAGCATCGTGTATGCATATCACTTCAGGCTGCTCAATGAAATAAGACACTGGATTGATCTTCCTGCAGAGCAGAGACTGAGCATTCCTTACTTTTTGCTACAGTCCTTGATGGAGTGCGCTACAAAGCTCAAGGACGGCATCCCGGATCAGGTAGCCCACCATGGGTTAATCAAGCTTCTTGTGGAGGATGCTCTCCACTCATACAAGGTCCCCCTCTCATGGGAATCATTTAGAAATTTAACAAGAGAAGGGGACATAAAGATGTTGCTTGAAGAAACGGGGTCCTCTAGCGGTGAGGAAGAAGAGCCAGTAGCCGAGAGTAAGAAAGGGAAAAGCCAAACGATCTCGACTCCAACACAGAAGAAAGAACGAAAGGAGAAGGAGGAGGGAAAGGATGACAGAGCAAAAGAGGACACCCCCATCCTGTCAGCAAGAGAAAAGAGGGTGAAAAGTAGGACGGTCAAAACTGAGGTGGTCCCCGTCAGCCTAAGCACCTCGTCAGCTCCTGCAGCCAAAGCCAAAGGTAAAATCCATGCAGCAAAGCAAGAAAAGGTGGTGACATTTGCATCTACAGGAAGCCCAAAAACAAAAACACAGGCTTCTACAGGAAGCCCGAAGATCATTAAGAAGCAGGCTTCTACAGGAAGCCCAAAAGCAAAGACCAAGGCTTCTACAGGAAGCCCGAAAGTCATTGAGAAACAGCCTCCTACAGGAGGCCTGAAGACAGAGAGAGGGCCTTCTACTGAAAGCCCGGGAGTGGCTAAAGCCGAATCTTCTACAGGAAGCCCGAAATCTAAAAAGGAGGGTCCCTCTACAAGGAGCTCTGAGAGAGCAAAACGCAAGAAAGAGAAGGCTGGTCTTCTCGAGAAGGAGGCAGCAGCTGCGCTGGCCGCCCTCAGCACACCTGCAAAACCAAAAGAAAAGAGAGAGAGGAAGATCCCTCTACCTTCCAAAGCCAGGAAAAGTCAGAGAATGAAAACAAACAAGTCGCAGCCTCCTCCCAGCAGCCAAACCACTTTAGGGAGTGTTCCTACTTCACCCAGTACAAGAACTCCCTCTAAAACACAGGCCACCCCCGAGAAGGGAAGCCCAAAAGTCACTTCCTGGACACGAAAAATAAGCCAGTCGCCTTCTGAAGCCCGGCTCAAGGAAATGAAAAAGGGGGAAGAAGCGCCACCCTCGTCACCACCAGGGGAAGAGAAGGCAGGGCCCTCAAAAGTGGGAAAGAAAGAGCCTGTTCCGATCCCGATTCCTCGGCCAAGGACAAGGAGCAGGAGCAAGGTTTCTCAAGGATGAGCAAATGGTTCAGCTGGGGGGTGATGATGAGCCCCAATTTTGGTACAATTTGGGCTCATTTTGGCCTATTCTACTTGCTCAAACCATTCATCTTTTATTGCTTATGCATGCATTTCTTAGTTTATTCATGTTGTTTGTAGGAAGAAGGGTAGGCACTCTATCCACGTGACTAATGCATTATGATTTCAGGTTTTTGCATTAAAAGGGAGAAAAGACCACGTGAAAAGGAGACAAGGAGACAATGATGTGGCACTGTTGGTTTTTAGGAGAGGATGTCCACAGTCTTGGGACCCTCCTCGTGATTCCCACCATAGCTCCGAGCTCCAATCCATCTCCCCACCGAGCTTAGAAGCAGCCAGCTGTTCTACAGGAACAACAGTTATAACTGTTCTACAGGAACAGCAATTATGACTGTCCTACAGGATCAGCAGTTTAAACTTCAGTTGGACAGCCGAGCTCCTAAAATCAAGGACACCTGTTGGATGATCATTTTTGCATAAGTATAGAGGCCGTAGCCTTTGATAGGTTGTTGAAACTTTCGCATTACTATTGTAATTCTTGAGCACAGCTCTGTGTTTTTGTTCCTTTTGTAAGCCAGTTTGGCATGACATCAGATTATGAATAAAGAAGGCAGATTTTGATCTAGTTCTGAGTTTTCTCAAGGAGCTATAGCTCTCAGGTTAGGGCCCAACCTGAGAGCAATAGATCTCCTCGGTGTTGTAAGGTGTTTGCATTTAGTTCCAGCACTTTGAGTTTGTTTACTTTCACATGCAATTCGAATTTACAGTTTGTTAACTTAGTCCTTTTCATGAGCTTAGATAGGATTAGTTTATGGTGCATTTGTTTCAGTTGCTTAAGTTCAATAGGAGGATAGTTATAAATCATTGGAGCTCCAGCAAAAAGGTTGTTAAGGCTCACTGCCATCTCTGTTAGGGATTGGGGTGCAGTCCATAACCAACCACCAAAAATACGCATTTCTTTACTTCATGATTGCTGCAACACAGTCACGGTTATGTTAGATGCTTCCATGTAATTCACACCTGCACCACACACCTTCATCACAGCTTCATGCACATTCCTCTTCGCGTTTTGGATTGCTGTTCATTGAATTCATAGCACAGGTATTCTAGGTGAATGCATTTTCGTCTTGGTGACAGTCATAAGCAATTGTTTCATTTACACTGCTCTTCCTCGTTCCATTACCTTCTCCTTCATCTTGATCACGCATGCAACCACGTCCTTGACCTCTGCTCCACTCTGTTATCTCCCAACTTCTCCCACTCCTCACGTAACTCCATTCTCTAGCCCTTTCGTTGACATAGCCCTCTATCTTCCAACCTACTCCCTACACTCATTCCCCATCCTACTCCTCCACTCCTGAGCCATCACCAGCCTTATTCCTACCTTACATATCTCCCCCTACCATTCCATCACTCCTCCATCACTTCAAACACCCACGGTAGGTCATCCTGTAGCAATTCGTAGATTTCCTGTAGAAACCTCTGAGTTTCCTGTAGGATCCCCTGCAGACATCCTGTAGGAGGCCACTCACTCAGTTGCTGAGCTTCTGAATGTGAGGAACCTCTGTGGACGGATGCTAAGGATCTCTGGGGACCTCTCCTAGCCTCCCCAACCTTTCCCACGCTTTCCTTCCTTCTCCATCCCATCTGCACAACCAAACCCTAATAAGCACAAAATCACAATCATTCCATCCACTTAAAGAAAAAATCCAAAAACATGTCTTTTAAGATGCAAGCAGCTTAGATTCATGCATTTTCACTTATTAGAGGTAATGACAGCATTGGTATAAGTTTCATTCACATTCTTTCCATTATAGAGGTTAGACTAGTCAAATTAGGGTTTCCTAGGTTTACATGCTTTGATTTGCTTTCAATCCATTTTTGTCAAGTAAAGTAGCTTTCCTTTGAGAATAGCTTTCGTCCATCAATTAGCAAGCTTCTTCTAAGAGCCTATAGAAGTTGGCTTGAGCCCTAGCGGACTTGTGCCAGCTGACCAAGTGACAGCTGCGACAAGAGCTAGTACTTGTGCATATAGCACCGTCGCTTCCAAGTTTGTACGAACTACCGGGTTGATAAAATTAAGAGACAGGAAGCCCCAGGAGTTGTAGCGTTATTGCTACAATACTGGAGCCCACCAACATTTAGGTTAGCAAGGAAAATGGAAAGCAAAATTATGGCAACTAGGAAGCATATCACTCACAACTATAAAGACGGAAGTGTTGTTGCCCCTAGTCTTCCACAACCTACAAGGTTGATACCACAACAATTGGAAGAAAAAAGAGCAAAAGGGCTTTGTTACAATTGTGATAGAAAATACACAAAAGGTCATAAGTGTGCTGAGAAGAAATTATTCTACATAGATTGTGAAGAGGAAGAAGAAATGGAGCAAGAAAGGTCAAAAGAAGAGGATATATTCCAGGAACAAAGCCTAGATGAAGAACAAATAAATCTGACCATATCTTGTAATGCATTTGTGGGAATTACCACTCCTCAAACCATCAAGATAGAAGGACAAATCAAGAAGAAAAAGGTAATAGTGTTGATTGATTCAGGAAGCACCCACAATTTTATTCATTGTAGGGTAGCAAAAGAATTGAATTGCTTCCTATATCCAGCACCAGAGTGTCAAGTGATGATTGCAAATGGAGGAACAATAAATTGCTCTGGAAAGTGCCACAATATCAAGTTATCCATGGGAGAATATGTATTGACTAGCCCAATGCTTTCCATTCCAATGGGAGGTGCCGATGTTGTACTAGGAGTCCAATGGCTACAATCCTTGGGTACAATAGCTTTTAATTTTCAAGAACTTTTCATCAAATTTTCTACGGAAGGAAAGGAAGTTTAATTAAGGGGTATTGCAGGGAAACCCGGAAAGATAATCAGCTCTAATGGCATGACTAAGCTTCTAAAAAAGGAGCAGAAAGGTGTAATTTCACAATTATGTTCGCTAGATGTTTCCACATTAGAATCATCTATTTCTCCAGATCTCCAAAAATTCCTGGACAATCATTCCAAGGTATTTGAGACTCCCAAAGGTCTCCCACCTATGCGTGATCATGATCATGCTATTCATCTGATTCCAGGAAGTGTTCCTCCAAACATCAGGCCGTACAGATATCCCTATGTCCAAAAAAGTGAAATTGAATGTATGATTGCAGAAATGATAGAGGCTGGTATAATTCAACCGAGTCAAAGTTCTTTCTCAGCTCCAGTAGTATTGGTGCATAAGAAGGATGGATCATGGCGCATGTGTCTGGATTATAGGGAGCTCAACAAGCTCACTATTAAAGACAAGTTCCCCATTCATGTCATTGATGAATTACTGGATGAATTGCATGGATCAATTTACTTCACCAAGTTGGATCTTTGTTCGGGATATCATCAAATCGGAATGAAGATTGAAGACATTCTGAAAACGGCATTTAGAACTCATGAGGGTCATTATGAATTTTTGGTCATGCCTTTTGGCCTTACCAATGCACCTTCAACATTTCAATGTTTGATGAATTCAATTTTCAAACCACTCCTTAGAAAATTTGTGTTAGTATTTTTTGATGATATACTAATCTACAGCAAGTCTTGGAAGGATCATGTTGAACATGTTGACAGGGTGCTACAACTATTGGAGGAGAAACAATTATATGAAAAAATATCCAAATGTTTCTTTGGAGTCCAAGAGGTGGAATATTTGGGTCATATTGTATCTCATGAAGGAGTTAAGGTAGACCCTAGAAAAATTAAAGCCATTAAGGAATGGAAAATCACCACATCCATAAAGCATCTACGAGGATTTCTTGGGTTGACAGGGTATTATCACAAGTTTGTTAAGAATTATGGGAGAATAGCAGCACCTCTAACAACATTATTGAAGAAAGATTCATTTTCATGGACTCTCGAAGCAACAAAGGCCTTTGAACATCTTAAAGAGGCAATGTGCCAAGCACCGGTCTTAGCTACACCGGACATCACAAAAACCATTATTGTGGAATGTGATGCTCCAGGAAATGGAATTGGTGCTGTTATAATGCAAGATGAAATACCCATTGCTTTTGAAAGTCATCCAATCAAGGGAAAGTTTTTAAGCAAAGCTATTTATGAGAAGGAAATGTTGGTAATAGTCCATGCACTTAAGAAATGGCGACCCTACCTAATGGGAAGACACTTCAAGGTAAAAACGGATCATGATAGCCTTAAATACTTTTTAGAACAAAGATTATCCTCTGAAGAGAAACAAAAGTGGGTCACAAAGATGTTGGGTTATGACTTTGAAATCATCTACAAAAAAGGGAAGCAAAATGTGGTGGCAGATGCACTCTCAAGAAAGGATGAGGATGTGGAAGCATTGTTGTGTGCAATTTCTATTATCCAACCTAATTGGATAAACGAAGCAAGGGAGGAATGGAAGAATGATGAAGAAGTGTGGGCACTTATTTGAAAGCTACAACAAGATTCCAGTACTTCTGATACATTTAGCTGGCAAAATGATTCGTTATGGTACAAAGATCGCCTATACCTCTCTAAGAATTCCCAGTTAAAACAAAAGATTCTTATGGAATTGCACACTTCTCCCTTAGGAGGGCACTCGGGATTTTTAAAAACTTACCACAGGGTTAAGAAGGAATTTTTTTGGGATGGCCTTAAATCAGATATTCAAAAGTTTGTGGCAGAATGTTTGGTTTGCCAACAAAATAAAGTTGAAACAATTAAGACACCAGGTCTATTACAACCTTTATCCATTCCAAGCCAATGTTGGGAGGAGGTTTCAACGGATTTTATCACAGGTTTACCGAAGTCTGAGGGAAAGAGTTTCATCATGGTGGTAGTTGACAGAATTACCATGTATGCACACTTTTGTGCATTATCACACCCATTTAAAGCTAGTACAGTTTCTACTGCATTTATGGAAACAATTCAAAAGCTACATGGAAACCCAAAGATTATTGTAAGTGACAGAGATCCCATTTTCACTGGAAATTTTTAGACAGAATTATTTTCTTGTCTTGGTACTCACTTAGCTCATAGCTCATCTTATCATCCTTAATCTGATGGGCAAACTGAGATAGTAAACAAATGTTTGGAAGGATATCTTCGTTGCTTTGTATCTGATAAACAGACACAATGGGTCAAATGGTTGCCTCTGGCTGAATGGTGGTATAACACTTCCTTCCATACAACAACAAAAATGACCCCATTTATGGCACTTTATGGGTATCAACCACCATCCATCACATCATATTTAAGAGAAAATTCTAAGGTTCAGGCAGTGGAACATCACATCGAACATCAAAAACAAGTCCTCCAACTCTTAAAGCATAACCTCGTGTTGGCACAAAATAGAATGAAACAACAGGCAGATCAACATCGCAGTGAAAGAAGTTTTGATGTAGGTTATTGGGTATTCCTACGGCTACAACCATATAAGCAAATGTCCCTAAAGCAAGCTAAGAAGGATAATAAACTATCACCAAAGTATTATGGTTCGTATAAGGTGTTGCAAAAGATTGGTACTATGGCATACAAATTGGAGCTTCCTGCAGCTTCTCGATTGCACCCAGTTTTCCATCTTTTCATGTTTAAAGAAAGTTATAGGTGACAAGCTCCCAATTCAAACAATATTGCCAGAACTTGACGAGGAAGGAAAAATTATATTGGAACCAGAAGCAGTCATGGAAACAAGAACTCGACGGCTATGAAATCTATCAATATCAGAGTATCTTATCAAGTGGAAGAACTTATCCGCTGAAGATTCCACATGGGAGGATGAGAATTTTATGCAGAAGTATCCATAATTACTCAAGCGTTGAGGACAACATTTTTTTGAAGGAGAGGGGCATGTTGGGTCCCTATAATACTAGTGATTATCCCATTACTATTATAGTTATACCCCTTATTTATATTGTTGTGCCCCTATTACCCCCTTATTGTTATTTCTGTGCCCCATAGAATCCCTCTATTGTTACTTTTGTGGCTTTATATTATTATTGTTAGGTCGGCTGGATTAGATTGTGACTCCTTAGACTCCTATATATAGAAAGGAGGTTTTGTCATTTGAATCATCCAAGAATTGTTCATTTATGTAATGTAAAGGAGGTTGCCCCCTCGAAGAGGCTGAATTCTAAGGCGTTGATTTATCTTTTCTATCTTTTCTTGAGCTGGTTTCAAAACACATTTCCATGTAATATTCACCACTGTCTCACATGTGATAGGTCCGAATCTGAAGTCTTAGAAATAACTCTAGCTGATGCAATTTATTTTCTTTTAAAATTAGAAGAATACATGACATAAATAAATGTTGTCAGGGATACTAAGGGTCGAGAAATTCTAGAGTCTATTGTCAATTATTTGGTTTCACACAAATGTCTAACATATAAAGATTGCATCTCTTAGGCTAGAATCATGTAAGTAATTAAATCTAGTTCCTTTTTATAAAACGATCAAATTTCAATAAACTAGTTTTGCAAATCCCTAGCTCATTTGAGGATTCAAATTTAAGGATTTATTTTACAATCGTGTGAAGCAACTTACTTTCAACTTCCGTGAGGATGCAACTAAAAGAGAAGGTGCATCATTCTAGTCTTCTCGCAAACATTTCTGAAAGCCCATCCACTTTTTTGCCCATTATCCCAGTCATATGTCCTTGATTCTTACAACCTCCATTTTATAATCTAATACATATGGCATTCTGTTATGTGGAATTTTTCATCTACAGATAAAAAAAAATTCCCTAGGTGGGTAGCTACACCTAGAACAATATATTTAAAGCACCTAACATTTTTCTATAGAAGATAAATAAGACAAGGGACCTACTTGTTATCTTTCGCTTTCCGTTTGTCTCCTTTGTTTGACTCCCGTCTTTTCTTCTTGAACTTACTCCACTCGAAAAGTACCTTCAATCATAAACAGAGGACAAAAACCAATAAAAGAAAGAGATATATCTACTATAAGAAAATGGAATCGAAAGAATTTAGACATAATCATCATACATAAAGACAAGAATATGGGAAAAGGTGTAAACAAGTTAAGTATAAGAAAGAATTACAACCATGAAGTCCAATCCATTTCCACTCTTCTAGCTTGGGTTCCAAAAAACATCACATCAAAAGCACAACACTCTCGCCACATAACAATACTTGCTTACAATCTCAAACCTCACACCAATAGTATCTCCTTACAAATTCTCAAAGTCCAGCCCTTGATCACTTAGATGAGTGCTCAATTTATAGGAAAATGGAGGAGGCTTGGTCATAAATGGGGGTATTGAATGGCCTTCCAAACTTAGAGTTAGTTTCCATGGAGGGAGGGATGAGAAGATAGGGGGTTACTTAACTCATTCCCTATCCAATTTTGATCTCATGGGAGATGATAAATGTTGGAATCTTCTAGAATGGTCCAGAAGATAAGAATATTCCCATAACCCTATGAAGAATTCAGTCAATATCACCCAATGTAGGTCAAAGTGGGCCTAAGTGAGCTAAAATGCACCCTTACATGGGCCTACCTACACTGAAGCGCACTTACTGCTGACCAAGGTTGCGTTGGTCCCTCAAGGAGGCATCTCTTGAGGGCTTCAGGCTAAGAAACTCTCAGGGAAGCAGGCATTCAAAGTGATGACTTGTCTAGGGCATGTAGCAACTAAATTAGGATTTGATGAGCCCTAATAGTACTGATATGAATGATGGGAGTGATGTGCCCAAATGGATCTGTAACACATTCCCATTCCTGATTGGACTTCAAATCCAAATTCAACTAGCACACGTGGTTGATAAATTGCATATTCTAGTTTTTGAGCCAAAATAAGGGGTGAACATTGTCATGAATGAGAAAGCTACAGATGTGAAGACTTATTTTACGTTGTATGATGATGATCATTGTAACAAACTACAACCTTAAAATCTGCAACTAGTTAATTATATAAAGAAATAAAATGAAATTTTTATTTTTTTGTTGTAGGTTTTAACCCCGTACATAAATTACCTACATACGAATTCTAAAACACAAAAAATAAACAATGTGAGAGCATAACACATAAAACACATATACTCAGAGATTCTCCCTTAGATCCGAAAACTGGGACTACTAGCTTGATTTTTCATTATTTTCCTTTCAATGTTATAATACATATTTATACATGCTGAAGTATCCAATACCATGGAACAAAAACCATTGCGTCCAAAACAATGTGCAAAAAATCATGCACAAAACCATAGGTAGGTCTGACCAACCTAATATAGGGTCGAAAAACCAAAATTTCTGAGGCACTGCCCGGGACCCCATAGAGTGGGGTTACCTGCACCAATCAAACACCCTGTGACCCCCCCTCCCCCGCTACGCAATTGGCGTAACGAAGGGGGGCTCCATCCCCCTTCTAACTCCCTGGTTAACTACGTGGGCTATCCATGGAAAGAATATAACACAACCTAACATTTATTATTTATCATTACACTTTATAACATTTCGTAAGTAATTTGTGTTAGTTGGTAATGTAAGCGCCAATCCCTAGGAGTACAACCACTCAATCTGTAATAACTCTTCCCTCACTGGCACACCTTAGATAACACCTCTCCATTAAGGAGGAGATAACCCTCAGGCTTCCAACTGACACTACACTCCTTCATTAAGTGTTGATGAGACTTGCTTTTATCAAAATCTCGAATACTGGCACCTGGCCTCATCTCCATTGTTGGATCAGAGGATATCTACAGTCTTCGTGTCTTGGAACATAGACTAAAAGGTTAACGCAAATATCAGTGAGGTCAGGGGTCATTTAGTTATGCAAAGATGGTTGAACTCCGGCTCTGTGACAAAAGGAAATGTGAATGGCAATATGGTTGGATGGCACAACTTCCCTATCCGATTCACCTCTATAAGCTCACAGGTATAGCGTAGAAACACCACCAGCCCCAAATCTGACCTCGCAGTTGAATCTTTCCTTATTTGATATATATATTTTTCTTTGAATCACTCTACTAGGCTCATGTATAGGTATAAATGTCAATAGCATGACTCTAGCTCCAGAGGAACACATTTTGGGTTCATACTGTAAAGTAGAGGTAATGGTGATCTGAATGGAGTGATTTCATACAAGCTTTTTCCCTCAGAATTGGTTATGATAGTATCATCTATTTTAGGTGCACTTTGACTCCTATTGCTCGGCAATTCCTCTTTCAGGTAAGCTTGCTCTCTATACCAGCACTTCTCAGTTAACACTCTTTCGATTTGTTTTATGGGTTTACTCTAAGCGTTAAAATGTTTGTAGGTACATTTTGTTGTAGAATATATGAATATATATATCCAGAAGGAAGTTTCAGAGCAAGACTGCATTCTTACAAAGGTTACCTCCTTTGATTTCAACTTGGTTTCCCTCTGGCTTGCCTCACAAATGGGTCTTAGGTGACAATCCCTGTTTAGAAGAAGGATTCTTTGTTTTCCCTTGTGTTAATGTCTTAAGGTTTCTCACCAACCGAAGTGCTACGACTTTTCATTAGATATACAGTTTTTGGTTATTGTAAAACGGAGTTGATGGGCAATGGATGCACCCATTATTTAGCCCGATACTACTCTTATGTATTGTCATTATGGGGTTGCATACATATTATTTAACCAAGGGTTTATATAACATTGTTGTGATTATGCACTTTCAATTTTTCTCTATTTATTTTCTTTTCATGAAGGCTCACCATCAAGGTTTTCCCTAACATTGGTTTGGCCTCTTTTAAACATTCATTTGGAACATGGCTATTTAGTGTTCGACTTTTATAATGGAATTTCTATTATTGTATATGTTTTCTACATTAGAGTTTAGGGTTGTCAACCTCTGTTTTGATGGGATAAACTTAGCTTGGGTAATGTACAACTCTTGTCAGAGCTCCATTAATACTTGAAATGGATAATTTTGAATATCCTCTTTTTAATGATATTTCCATAGCTTAAAATTCTTAGTATGTTTTTCCTGATAAAAATGGTTAAATAAGTACTTGTTAATTCCCATGGATTGATCGAATATGGGTTTTGGTTCAATAACACAGTAGGCTATTAAATTTTCAATGCGACAGTTTATAATCAGAAAATAACACGAATAGTTTCTCTCCTACTGTAATTTGTCCTTTTACTTAAGGTCTAGAATAGCTTACGCATATTCTTTCAGTGAATGGAAATTAAATATTGTCATTACCTTTTTCTT
The DNA here is from genome assembly GCA_031772625.1 of Pinus tabuliformis. Classification (NCBI taxonomy): domain Eukaryota; kingdom Viridiplantae; phylum Streptophyta; class Pinopsida; order Pinales; family Pinaceae; genus Pinus; species Pinus tabuliformis. Next base: position 285,293,344 of record CM062820.1, on the reverse strand, counting down.
TTTATGCAATGATGTCTGTAACTATCTGACAGAAATGAAAATGTAACGAAAGATAGTATGCCTACTATTATCATTGACAGAGTCTTACTAGTAATTCATTAGCATGTTAACTTGTTCATTATGTAAAATAAAGAAAATAATATTTTTCCTACTGATAATTATTAAACATAGAAACACTACTTATCTGTTTCCATGCTCTGCTTGTAACCATGCACGTGTTTCCTCTACTTGGAATGTCTCACCACCCAACCATGGATCTGGAAATTATGTCCAGAATCCCTCCGAGCTCATCCAACTCGTGACAATGGCTAAAACATTTTGGTACCTTGGGCATCAGGACTATGTCCAGACTCAAGTCTCATACCCCTCGACTGTTATCCACGATCTTTTCTCACTGGCTAATTTTTCCAACTCCATGAAAAACCATTTAGAGAATAATTCCTTCTTCCACTTTCCCCCCAAACCCCCCAGGGTTCTGTCCTTTTCATTTTTGAAGGAACATATGGGCAACTTCTTGTAACTATTTCAAGAGTTATATAACTGGTTCTTTAGTTCTTTTACAAACTCATTAGATTCTTTTAATTAATAATTAATAAAATATGTTATACCTTTACAGCCTAATTCTTTTAACAATCCAGGTTAAAATATAATAAAGTTGACAATAATAAGTAAAAGTTAGTAATAAGTAAATGTCGCTGCATCCTTGAGTGTTACAGCTCCATCCCCTTGAGAAGAATACTGTCCCTGGTGCTTTTTTAGGCAAACAATGTTGGATAGGCTTCCTGCATAGCTTCTTCTTCTTCCCAAGTAGCCTCATCCAGGCCAAAGTGATTCCACTGCAATTTAACCTGCACAATGTTTCATTTCCACCAAATAGTTTCTCTCTGATCGACGATACGAAGAGGATCTACCATAAATACTCCCTCGGGTTCGACCTGCATAAAATAGAATTCACTGTAAGATTTTTATTTTACATAACAATTTATCGGTTACTAATTTTATTCTTTTATTACTTGTATATCGTCCCAGTTAATAATATTCTGAGGGTCGTACACATACTTTTTTAACAAAGAGACATGAAAAACATTGTGGATTTAGATATGGCCTCGGAGTGCTAGCTTGTATGATACGGTTCCAATCTGTTCCAAGATTTGAAATGGTCCACATTACCAAGGTGCCAATTTAGCACAACCCTTCCACTGTAAGGTACTTTTCCAAGGTTTGAATTTTAGGTATAAATGGTCTCCCAACTGAAATTCCTTATGAGATCTCTTCTTATCCGCATAAATCTTTTGACTATCCTGGGTAGATTTTAAATTCTTATGGAACTTTTTAACTCTATCTTCCATTTTGGCTAACATATCAGGTCCCAGTGTTAGTTTATCGTCAGGGCTATTCCAATCTGTAGGCACCCTGCAATTTCTTCCATATAACACTTCAAAAGGGCTCATGCAGAGGGAGTTGTGATAACCATTGTTGTAGGAAAGCTCCACCAGTTGGAGGCAGTCCTCCTACTTATGTAGTTGTTGTGTAACAAAAATTCTCAAAATGTCTTCCAGAACCTAATTTACCCTCTCTGTTTGGCCATCCAGCTATGGGTGAAAATTCATACTAAACTAAATTTGGGTACCCAATCCAGAGAAGAGGGTTTTCCAAAACGTGGATGTAAATTTTACATCTCTATTAAAAATTGCTACCCGGGGTATCCCGTGCAGCCAGAAGATCTCCGTCATAAATATGTCTGCGATCTCCACCGTCTTGTAGGTGGACTTTATGGTTATGAAATGAGAGGTTCTTCTCTACTTGTCCACTACTACCATGATTGAGTCATGTTGCTTCTTAGTACGAGGTAACCTGGTGATAATTTTTAGGGTGATCATCTCCCATTTCCACTCATGAACGGGTAATGGTTTCAATAGACCGAAGGGATATTGATGTTCTATATTCACCAACTAGCATTCTAAGAATTTGGAAAGATTCTCAGCAACATCCTTCCTTAATCCTGGAAAAAAAAAATAGTCCTGATGGTAGAAAACATTTTCTGGTATCCCGGGTGAGCAGCATATGGCTTCTTATGGAATTCATCCAATAATAATTTCTTGATAGAATCCTGGTTATGAATATATATTTTATTTCTGAATGATAGCAATTTGTCGAGATTAATACCATAATCTAACTTTTCCCCTATTTTATGAGCTTCTGACACTTGCTTCCAAACAATACCATATTCAAGGTCTTTGAGAGATGCTTCTCTAATGACATCCAACAGGTTATATCTAAGGCAAGTATATTCAGATCAACATGGATGGGCTATCCTGAAACATTTATAAGGCAGTTTTCTATTTTTGTAGACACCCTTCTCTTTGTTCTGGTGGCTAGTTGAACTAGCCTAGATTTCTTAAATCTACTGCTTTGCAGCTAACATTTCTCTACCACTTTAGGACTAATGTAGCTTAGGCTAGAACCCAAATCAAATAAAAATGAATTGGGTTGATCAACTATCATACCTTCACATTCGATCATGGTGGGCTGGTATTCTGCTTGATGATCGTCCAGAGAAGTGTTAATTTTAGCCATGCTTCTTGCTACGTCTCTAACTGTGGAGGCCTCTTGCCTATTTGAAATTTGTTTGTTCTGGCCCTGTGCGGACAATTTTTGTAGTAATGGGATTCTCCACATCCCTAACATTGCAGAGGTTGTTTTGGTGGTTGATCATTAGATGTTTATTGACTCCCTCGGACTATCTATTCTCGGTGTAGGTTGTAACTTTTGGCTCGTTCCATGGAAATTTTCTGAATGTTCATTGTTGTATATTCTTTCCATTAGCATTCCTTATCTTTTTGCTTGGGGGTAAATTCCTTTCTTTTCTACTTATGGCCCCTTTGGACCCTTCATTCCTTTGTCTCATTTGCTGGTAACATATGCAGTCGAACCTCATCATCCATTGTCCTTGGATAATTGTTGAATCTTGGCTTTTTCTTCTTGCATATATGGAACGTATCATAACAGAGAAGTTAATCGGTACACGTACTTATCCATGGTCAAGGTTCCCAACCTTATCTCAAGGAATTCCTTTTCCTTTTCGTCATAGTATCACTTTGTTATATAATTATCCTTGAAATGTTATGAAATTACTGCCACTTAACCTATTCCTCATCAATTTCTCTCACAGTTTTGATTTCCTCCCACCAAAGGGTGGCCTTACCCCTTAATTGATAAACTTCCTGTCGTGCTTTAATATTTTCAGTGTAGTCATAAATCTAAAAGTACTTATTCATTTCGATTAACCAAGCTTCGGCTACTTCTTTAGATTCTCCCTCAAAGAGTGACTATTTAATCTTTTTAAATCCACCTTGTCATTCTAGTTTCTATTTGTCGGTTTTACGCTGGTTGAAAATGTTATTCGAATGTACTTCCTCATATTCTTTGTACCCATCGGTTGATTCCACATTATCTTCACCATGGTGGGCTATTGGAGTCCTTTCCCTATCCTCTACACAGGGATCTGGTCCTCGTTGATTTTGTCGATCAAACAGACTTTTGAGGATTCTTTCTTGTTCCCACCTTAGTTGTTCATTGTCTATATTTAGATTTATCATCCCTGAATGTAATTGTTGAATTGTTTCCAGTAGAGAAGCATTAGCTTGGTGAGACACCTATCCTAACTGTATCCATATGTCTGGGTTGGTCCCTGCATCTGTTGTTTCCGGTTGGTTCAATGTCCTGGAACTCCTATACATTTCTGTCCTCTTGGGTGAAAACCTCTATCTCTGTGTTCACAGTCACACTGACTCGGTTAGTATTACAAATTTATATACAAGCATATTTTTCTTTTTTTCTTCGTATACGTAGGTATATATATTGATCCCATAAGTCTCCGTGTGCAAACCTGATGCTCTGATACCATTTGTAACAAAATAAGACCTTAATATCTGCAACTAGTTAATTATATAAAGAAATAAAATCGGATTTTTATTTATTTATTACTGATTATTACACTTTATAACATTTCCTAAGAACTTTGAGTTAGTTGGTGGTGTAAGCACAAATCCCAGAAGTACAACCACCCCGTCATCAATAACTCTTCCCTCACTAGCACATGTTGGATAGCACCTCTACATTAAGGTGGAGAGAACTTGAGGCTTCCCACTGGCACTGCAGCTTTTCATTAAATGTCAATGAGACTAGGTTTTGGAAAAATCTCCAATCCGGGAACCTGGCCTCATCTCCACCATTGGATCAGAGGACATCTATAGCCTTCGTGGCTTGTAACGTAGACCGACGGGTTAACGCAACTATCAGCGAGGTCAGTGGTCATTTGGTTATGCAGAGATGGTTGAACTTCGACTCTGCGACATAAGGCAACCTGAATGGTGGTATGGTGGGATGGCACAGATTCCCTAACTGATTCACGTCTACAAGCTCACAGGTATAGTGTAGAAATGCCACCAAACCCAAATCTCAACTGACAGTTGAATCTTTCCTTATTTGATATATACATTTTTATATAAATCACTCTACTTATCTCATGTATAGGTAGAAATGTGGATAGTGAGGCTCTAGCCCTGAAGGAATGCATTTTAGGTTTATCCTATAAGGTAGAGGTAATGGTGATCTGACTAGAGTGATTTCATACAAGGTTTTTCCCTGAGAACTGGTTATGAGGGTATCGTCTATTTCGGGTCTACTTTTCCTCTTGTTTCTTTTCTTCCTGTTTCTTAGCAATCCTCTTTCAAGTAAGCTCACTCTCTATACAAGAACTTCTCATTTAATACTCTTTTGATTTGTTTTATGGGCTTACCCTAAACTGTTAAAATGTTTGCAAGTACATTTTGTTGCATTATATATGAATATACATACCCAGAAGCAAGTTTCAAAGTGAGCCTGCATTCTTAAAATGGTTACTACCTTTGATTTTTGGTTGGTTCCCCTCCATCTTACCTGACGAATGGGTTCCAGGCAACAAACTTTGTTTAGATGAAGGATTGTTTGTTTTTCCTTGTTCCAATGTCTTAATGTTTCTCGTTGGACGAAGTGCTATGGCTTTTAAATAGATATACAATTTTTGAATATTGTAAAATAGAAATGATGGGCGATGGATGCACCATTCTTTAGCCCGATACTACTCTTTTATATTGCCATTATGGGGTTGTGCACATATCATTTAACTGAGGATTTATATAAAATTGATGTGATTATGCACTTTGAATTTCACTATGTTTCTTTTCTTTTCATGAAGGCTCACTGTCAGGTTTTTCCCTAACACGGTATTGGCCACCTGTAAACATTAATTTTGCACATGACTATTCAATGTTGGACATTTATTATTGAGTTTTGATTATTATATTTGTTTTCTCTGTTAGAGTTCAGGGTTGTCAACGTCTGTTTTGATGGGATAAGCTTAGCTTGGGTAATGTACAACTCTGGCCAGAGCTCCATTAATACTTGAAATAGGTAGTGTTGAATATAATCTTTTGAATGAGATTTCCATAGCTTGACATTATTAGTATGTTTTTCCTAATAAATATGGTTAAAGAAGTACTTGTTAATTCCCATGGATTGATGGAATATAGGTTCTAGTTCAATAAAACAGTAGGCTATTAAATTTTCATTGTGACATTTTATAATCATAAAATAATAGGAATAGTTTCTCTTCTACTGTAATCCATCCTTTTACTTAAAGTATAGAATAGATTATGCATTTCGTTTGAGTGAATGGAAATCAAATATTTTCATTATCTTTTTGTTTTTATACAATGATGTCTATAACTATTTGGCAGTACTGAAAATGTAATGAAAGATAGTATGCCTACTATTATCATTGATAGAGAATTACTAGTAATTTGTTACTGTGTTAACTTGTTAATTATGTAAAATAAAGCAAATAATATTTTCCTAATGATAATTATTAAACACATAAACACTACATATATGTTTCCCTGATTTTCTTGTCAACATGCATGTGTTTCCCCTTCTTGGAAGGTCTCACAACCCATCCATGGATCTGGAAATTACGTGGAGCATACCCCTCTGAGCTCTTCCAACTCCTGAAAGTGGCTAAAGCTATTTGGTATGTTGGGCATCAAGACTATGTCAAGTCTCAAGTCTCATAACCCTCAGTTGTTATCCACAATATTTTCCCATTGGCTAATTTGTCTAGCTCTAGGAAAAACCATTCATAGCATAGTTCCTTCTTCCACTTTCTCCCCTAATCCCCAAGGGTTCTGTCATTTTCCTTTTTGATGGAAAAGATGGGCACTTATTGTACCTATTTCAAGAGTTATATAACTGATTCCTCAGTTATTTTATAATCTGATCATATTCTGTTAATTAATAATTAACAAAATATTTTCTCACTTTACGGCCTAATTCTTTTAACAATACAGGCTAAAACAAAATAAAATTGATAGTAATAAGTAAATTTTGTTTCGTTATTGAGTGTTACAATGATGATAATGATATTGAATGACAAATTAATCACCGCACTACAATATGGTGTTCAAAATATACCTTAAGAATTTCACATGAATCCTATTAAGTTTGAAATGATATTCTCTAACTTTCCACATAAATGATCCCTTCTATCCTCTACTAATTACACAATTTCACCTCCCTTAGATAAAATATTTCAATTCAACGCTATCCATTAGAAGAAAACTCAGTCTAAATTTTTTTTTCTTGCTTCATTGAAATGCAGGATGATAATACAAATTTTCACATCGATCTTATCATTGGACTTGCTAATATGCGATCTTTGAGGCGAATAAGCTCAAAGTCGTACTTCTTACTACCTTAAGTGTCATGCTTCTTATGAGCACTAATTGGCAAAAATTGGATATGCTCAAGGCCATACTTCTGACTGCCTTAAGTTTCATACCCCTTATGAGCACTATGCATGAGATAATAAAACCAATATAACTACCATTTGCTACAGAAATTGGAAAAACTCTTCTTAGACCAGAGTTGCACAATTACATGGGATATTGCTTACAACTATATTTAACAACCTTTTAAAGTCATATGTGAAATCGCTTTTCAACAAAAATTGGGATGAACATGAGTCGCATAACAATGACCAAGATTGTTTTATTTGAGAGAATATCTACTCCGAATACACTATGAATAGACAATGATCAAACCAAAATTGTTAATTAAATGTTTGATAATTTTATGCCTTATGTATGTAAATTATTTTCCAACAGAATATAATTTTTTTATTGAAAACGTATAATAGTTGAATAACAATCAATTGGTTAAAATTCTTAAAAAATATTAAAATTATTTATTTTATACAATAATAATTGAACCATTAATCTCAAAAACTTCTAAAAAAAAATATTAGCATTATCATGATTGACAATATTAAGCCTTATGTATGAAAATTATTTTAGAACAAAATATGATTTTTTTTTTTTAATTTATTAAGAAAATGTCATAGTTGAATACAAATCAATTTGTTAAAAGTCTTAAAAACTATTAAAAATATTTTTTTATACAATAATAATTAAACCATTAATCTCAAACACTTCTAAAAAAAATTGGTTTTATTATTTTTTTTCTAGTTTATAATAAAATGCTCCTCATATTTATAAAAGTTAACTTATCATATTTTTTATAAACATCTTTCTTATATTTTTATTATATTATAACAAAATAATATAATATGTAATTTGAGAATAACCAACCTAGTTCCATCTTAACTTTGGATCTTTATAGTTATTTATTTTATTTTATTTTTATGCAATTCCAAGAGTAAAAATGTTTAAATGTGAATAACATTCTACATTTCAAGTCTTTTTCCATTTTCCCATCCACATAATTCAATTAAACAATATTTGCCAAGATTTACAATTTGAATTAATTGAATAGTTGTTGTTAATGTAAGAAATGATTCAACACCCCAAAATTCCCCTATTATAACAAGATGGTACAATATTAATATTAAATATTTGCAATTTCATTAATTAAAAATAATTGTCATTTCAGAGTAAACATATTTGATTATATTTATTTTTCTTAGCATTATCTTGAGTAATTAAAAATACTATTTCCCATCATAATAAAAATAAATAAAATCAGATTTTTAATTTAATTTTTAATTTAATCATTTGCTTAAAATGGCATATTCAAATTTATTCAAAATTATATTGCACTCGGATTAAGAAATGACAATTTGAGGTGGTCTTGGGTCAGCCCTTGTCATCTATTCTATCTCTTTTATCTACTAGTTTTTTGAATGGATTTTTTTTTCTTCTTATATGATAATCTAATCTTCTTCTTTTTCCTTTTTTTCTTTTTTTTAAAAAATTTGACATTTATATATTTCAACATTTAGATTTTAATAATCCTAAAATAATAGACTAAATTAATTGAAAATTTTCTATGAACAACATTTACTGAATTTTATAATTGTGTCTTTTTCACATTAGTTTCTAAATTCAACAATCACTTCCACCAAAAAAACAAATACCATAATTTAAAAAATGGAAAAAAATCATTTTCTCCTAAAAGCCAGAACCAAGTTGATAGCAAAAACATAAAATCCTACAATGATGGAAAATTAGCGAGACATCAATGATTTCTCAATGCCAACAAAATAATTTTGGCGATAATGAATGCTTCTTTTTCTAGATTCTATATGGATGTTCGTAGCGAGGATAGTTGATTTTTATTTCTTAAGTATTTTTTAATGTTGGTTTTCATATATATATAGATATATAGTAATGCCCTTCTGTTATTTTTACCAAGTTTAACATTTAAATTCACTTAACATGTTTGTTAAGTAGTTAAGGCTGGAAAAGCCAAGTATCACGACATTTTTTGTTTAAAGAAATTAAACATGGTTAATTAAGGAAAAAACTAAATACAAAATAGTTATAACAACTCCTAAAACAATTACAAATGGTTGCCACCACTTTTCCCCAAAAGGGAAAAAGGAAAGGGCAAGAAGGGGCTGCAGGAATTTTTCCTTGACCTGGGTTTTGATACTAGTGGGAAGATTTAAATCATGGCAGTCATTCGAATGGGGATGTGACTTGAGGCTAGACAGTAGTCCTCATGCCCGAGATACCCGACTGCTTTTATTCCAACTATTAGTAGTCCTCATGCCCGAGATACCCGACTGCTTTTATTCCAACTATTAGGAGCAGGAAGTGCTTGGTGGGGGGCCATTAAAAATGTGATTTTCAATTCCATGGCTGGGATTTCACATTGTAAATAAATCAAAACAGATTAGTACCAAAGGATTATAAGGATTATATTTATTATTGATAGTTTAAATGGTGTGTAACTAGGACTAATGATTTTGTTTTATTCTATCTTTAAGCTAGGTATTGCTAATTATGGATAACATATTGTATACTCTCTTACATTCATCATAGAGAAGGATTGATTCCATAATTTTTCTCTAGTTTTATATTATGATTAAATCTAAACCATACAGTATTATAATTTTACAAACCTAACTAATACATTGTTGTATTATAGACAAATGAAATGGTAGTAGAGTTATAATCCCTACTTAGACTCTGTTAACTATACATATTTTTGGAATGGAAACAACTAAAATTATCTGTACATTTAAGTACCGAATCACCAAGAAAGAAAGAAACAAAATATTCATTACTTTCCTAATAGAGAAATGCCTATGGCCTGAATGCACAAATTCCTTTCGATTGTAAAATAAGAACAAAAGCAGATTCGATATATATCCTAACTTAACCTATATTCGAGATCCAGCATACACGTAATGCTCATTACAATACAAGAATTTTCTTATTCACTAATAGGTTATCGCCCATTAAAAATAAAGAGTAAGAACAGTAATGTATAAACTGAATATCTTTAATAGATATAACAAATATTAAATATTCCTCTGTTCAGAACTTGGCACAACCAACCCCACGAGGGTAGGTGAGTTGGTAATCACAATGCGGTGAAGTTCATCAGAAAGGTAGGCTTCATACGGAAGGTCACGAGTTCAAATCCCTCGAACATACCCCAGAAATGTATAGAGGGGCACACGCAGCTCCCAGTGGCTATAGAGGTAGTGGCCAGAATTGACCCCATGTAGCACAAGTCGCGAGGCTGCCCCTATTGCTGCTTCCACTGTAATAAAAGTAAATAAATAAATAAAAAATCTTGGCACAACCGTTTCCATTCAATCTACATGACATATTCATATATTCAAAAATATGTTCATATACCCCGGTTACCCATGGAAAAGGCCAAGACTTAGCGAAGGTTATCCATAAAACCCCAACAAACATTCAGTACAATAGAAAAAAAGAAACAGAGTAGTATTATTGGGCAGCATATGCCATAAAGCAACATCTATAAATAAATTCAGTTCGAAACCATTCGAAAAAGTCCAAGAAACCAAGTTGCGAATCCAAATTGGCCACAACCATATGACATTTCCATCATTCCTTAAACATTTGCGAATTCCAGGTTACGGTGAGGGTTTGGCTGTGCCGAGAGCCAGCAAACCCTCCCACCCTCAAACGTGGAACTGAATCTAGTTTATCAGCCAAGCATGTTGTTGATTCGAGAATTTTAACCAACCTGTGAAAAGCACAGAACTGTCGAATTAGCTTAGGTATAGATCCTTCTCGAAGGCTCATTAGCTCTGGGAACACGGTCGAGCTATTAGTTATAAACCCAACCAAAAAACCCATGAGAGGATAGTTGTATGGAAGATTAAACCTGCAGATAACACTTAAAAACCTATGTTAATGATATTTGTACCAAGGAGAAACTATGACATCTTTGGACCACCGCATACCTGAAATCCAACATCAAAATTTCAACCACAACTACTCCGAAGATAAAAAGAATGCGTGTTCTTATTAATTCTAGAGTAGAAAAAACTTCGTTTCCGCTGGAGAAGGGTATCCATGTTCAACCAATAGGGTCAAGGAAAGAACTGATAACATGCACCTGAATACTCCTACAACAAACATTGTGGTCAGTATCATTGAGAAGGAACAAGGGTAACTGTGAATACAAATAAATATTATACCACTAGTTAGCTTACCTCGTTGTTGTTTCTTTTCTGAAGGCAATAGCCATTTGTTTCTAGAATAATAAGATGGCACAAAAGGGTAGAGGTAGAACCCCTCATTACCTTTCTTCACCCACTGCTCGTTACAGAGCTTCACCCTTCTCTCCACCAGTAGAGAAAAATGGAATAGAGAGGTAAGTTTATGCTTTTACATCGGGTTGAATTTCCCATGTCAAAGCCACCTATACTAGCCGGACTCAGCATTCAAACCCTTTCACCTCTGCAATTAATGAAACCAGGCGGAAGAACTAGGTGGAATATTCGTCGCCTCTAACGAGGTGAGAATAGGTGGAACACATCTATGACATCTGACAGATAGCCATGCAAATGGACCTGAATTATATTAAATCCAAATCCTTAAATCGAATAACTTATGTATTCCATAGGCTAAAATTGAAAGTTAATTATGGTGTTAGAAAGGAAGGGAATTTTTTTTAGTCAAGGTGTTAGAAATGGTATCAGAGCCTAGATTTGTACACTAAGGATTTTCGGTTATATAATACACAAAAAGAAAAAAAATCTTGCTATCATGCTTAAAATATGGAATAAACAATTGATTTGTAAACGTGAACACAGAGACAGAGACAAAAGTCTACATTCAACATGCAAAGGAGCTCTAGAATCTCAAACCTGTCAGAGATGCCTTATGTAGAGGCCAATCTAGATATATGGATACAACTAGGAGAGGAGTCTCGAAAAGCTAATGTTGTGTTGGTAGAAACAATGAAACTGCTACATACAGAAATGACAAATTTGAGGTCAGATAATGAATGCATGAGACAAGAGCAAGAGAAGATTCTCAAGAACCTGTCTAACCAATAGAATTAGTGTGGGCTAGGCCCTAGTACGGGGGACAGAGAAAGAACACCAACAATTCACCATGGTGAGGATAATGATGAGTTAATAGAAGGACATAAGGAGGATGAAGAAGGGCATTTAGATAACGTGTCAGACCAAAGGAAAACCAAAAAACAAAAGACGAAATTACAGGGTGAGTTTAAGAAAATAAAACCATCACTATCCAAAGGAGAATCCGAGAATGAAGTAAAAGCCTGGATGATTGATATGGGGAAATATTTCCAAATTTATGAATACACTAACAAGCTCAAAGCATGTTTAGCAATTTATCAGCTACGGGGAAAAGCCACTCTCTGGTGGGAAGAAATCAAAATAGTGAGAAATATTGATGAAGAACAGGGGACCTGGCAAGAATTCCAAAAACAATTTCAGGATAAATACTTGACTGAGCATTACTACAATGGAAAAGTGAAGGATTTCCATGAGTTAAGATTGGGAACCTTGACTATGGACGAATATGTGAAGAGGTTCACTTCCTCGTTACGATATGTTCCATACATGCAGGAGGAAAAATAAAATATTAAGTGATTTATCAGCCGTTTGCCTAATTTCATGAAGGAGAAGTTGGAATTTGAGTATCCGAGATCAATGGAGGATGTGGTGCACAAGGACAGTATCTATTACCAGCAGATGAAATAGGAAAATGAGGCACCCAAAGGAAATTCAAGTAGAAAAATGAGGAATATATCCCAAATAGACAGTAGAAGTTAGGAAATGGTCGGAATAGTCAACAGAGAACCTTTGGAAATTTTTCTAGAAATCCACCCAAGTTTCTAGCAAACCCCAAAAGCAAACAGACAGAGGGAATTAATAAGCCTATGACATAACATCCACCTAAGCCACCTCTGTAATGCTGGGGTTGTGGAGAATCTCACTATTATAAGAACTGCCCACACAAGGCTTGAACTGAACAACTTTCCAACATGAAAGAAGCTTCTATAATTGGAGATATAGCAAGGAGTATGCTTAGAATTAATGCCACTTTAGATGACCACCAGGTAGAATAACGGCCCACCATGATTGAGTGCAAAAGTATTATTGCTAATTAACCTGTTTCTGTTTTATTTGATCTAGGTGCTAGCCTAAGTTATATTATTCCCAAGGTGGTAGAAAAATGTCACGTACCTAATAGAAAATTTAATAAATCTTTGCTAGTGCAACTAGCCATTAGAGCTAAGAGGAAGTTATCTACAAAATCATAAAATTGTCCTATCTTAGTTTCAGGGCATCTCATTCATGCCGATATAAATATATTACCCTTAGGTTCCTACGATGTACCGATATAAATGGACTGGTTAGAAGGATGTTGGTCCTTAGTGGATTGTAAACATAAATTTGTGAACTACCTTACAGAACTAGGGCAAAGAAAAGAAATTCAAGGAATCCAGAAAAGCATGAAGATACGCCCCATCACTACTAACCAGCTGAGCATTAGAAAAGGATGCCATATTTATGTTGTTCATGTAGGATACTCTAATGACAGAAACAAGATTACTTCTTTAAAAAAAAAATCTTGTAATCCAAGAATTCATGGATGTATTTCCAGAAACTATTCCCGGACTGCCCCCTAGACGTGACATCAATTTTATTATCGAACTCATAACTAGAGCAGCCCCAGTTTCAAAAGCCACTTATCCCATGAGCATTCCTGATTTAACAGAACTCAAAATGCAGTTGCAAGAGCTTTCAAATAAAGGGTACATTCATCCCAGTATATGACCATGGTGAGCCCCAATATCGTTTTTTGAAAGAAGGATGGGAATTTAAGGTTGTGCATTGACTACCGAGAACTACACAAACTCACCATCAAAAATAGATATCCTTTATCTCAAATTGACAACTTATTTGATCAAGTGTAGGGGGGCAGTGTGTTCTCTAAGATCGATCTAAGATCCAATTATCACCAAATCCCAATAAAGGGCGAGGACATCTCTAAGAATGCCTTGTGAACTCACTACGTTCATTACAAGTTCTTCGTACTGCCTTTCGGCCTTACAAACACCCTAGCTACTTTTATGAGCCTAATGCATAATATATTTTAGCCTTTCCTAGATAACTTTGTGCTGATTTTTATTGATGATATATTAATTTATTCAAAAAATCAGGAGGACTTGAACAACACTTAAGTATCGTGTTGTAAATTTTGCGAGATAATCAACTATACTCTAAGTATAGAAAGTGTTGTTTTTACAAAGATAAAATTTAGTATTTGGGTCATGTTATATCATCTCAGGGCATAGCGGTTGACCCGAAGAACATCAAAACAATAATGGAATAGACATGCCCGAAAAATGATGCAGATATCATATCCTTTTTGGGCCTGGGAGGTTATTACTGTTGATTCATTAAAAAGAATTCAAAAATATATTCTCATATGACCTCCTTACAGAAAAAATGGTGTGCTTTCCAGTACACAACATAACGCCATCAGAGTTTTGAGCAACTAAAGTATTTACTCACCATGGCACCGGTGTTGAATGTAGCAGATCCAAAAAAATAATTCATTGTTTGTACAGCTACAAGTAAGCAAGGAGTTGGTGGAGTACTAACTCAAGAGGGAAAGGTCATTGCATATGAATCACGTAAATTGAAAGACTATGAACAACAATACTTTTCTTATGATCTATTGTTAACAACAGTTGTACATGCGCTTAAAATGTGGTGACACTACCTTTTAGGAAATAAATTTCTACTATTAACCAATCACAACAGTTTATTTTTTTTTTTAATCAGTCAAGTTTGAATGCTCGACAGGCATGGTGGAATGCATTTCTAAGCGAATTCGACTTGGATATGGAACATCTTAAAGGAAAGTAAAATCGGCTGGCTAATGCAATAAGAAGAAAATGCACTGTGTCTATGGGATACAACAAAATCAAGAACAATCTAATCTCCCTCAAATTATCAAGGAAGCATCCCTCAAGGATCCGTAATATGATTTTCTGTTGCAGCAAGTAGGAGAAGATCGGAAAAAGGGAAAACAATCTGATTATGATATAACTTATGGAGAATTAATGACATTTAGAAAAAAAAAAAAATTATGTTCCCAATCAAAATTATGTTAAGAAATTATTATTGGATGAATTTCAAAGAAAGCCTTATGCCGCCCATCCAGGATATCAAAAATTTTTAACAGCTATCTGAAAAAGTTACTTCTGGCTAGGATTAATAAAGGATATTGCAAAGTACTTATTCAAGTGTCTAGAATTATAGTTAGTAAAGGAATAGCATCAACATACCGCGGGTCTCCTACAACCGTTACCCATTCCTGAATGGAAATGGGATATGATTACTTTAGATTTTATTACAGGATTACCTCGCACTAGAAAGTAGCATGAGTCAATTATGGTGGTAGTGGATAAGATGAGAAAAACATCCCATTTTATACCGGTGAAATCCACCTACAAGACTATAGAGATAGCAAATATATTCATGAAGGAAACCTTGCGGTTACATGGGATACCTTGGGTTGTGATTTCCGACAAAGATGTAAAATTCACATCCGCTTTTTGGAAAACCCTTTTCATTGGGTTGGGTACTCCCTTTGAATTCAGTACTACTTACCATCCATAAACGGATGGACAAATGGAACGAGTAAACCATGTCCTCGAAGACATGTTAAGGATGTTCGTTATGCAGCAACCCCACCAGTGGGAGGATTACCTCCATTTAGTAGAGTTTGCATATAACAATGGCTACCATGAGTCATTGGGCATGAAACCTTTTGAGGTACTATATGTAAGGAAGCGGTGGGTATCAACAGACTAGCATAACCCAGTTAATAAGATAGCATTGTGTCTGGATGTGTTAGCTGAAACGAAAGCCATAATAAAAAAAGTTCACCAGAACATAAAGGCCGCACAAGATAGGAAAAGGTTTACCCAAATAAAGAGAGGACTCATAAAGAATTCTAGATAGGGGATCATGTATACTTAAAAGCTAAACCCCAAAAAAGCACTCCACAGTGGAAGGGTTGTGCCAAACTAGCACCACGGTATTGTGGACTGTTCCAAATCCTAGAACAAATTGGACTAGTGGCATATAAATTATCACTTCTAGGACACACCCTAGTTCACAATGTCCTCCATGTATCCTTTCTAGAAAAGTATGTATACAACCCTCAGCATATAATTAACTGGAAAAACATATAGGTAATAGGAATAAATGAATATGTGAAGTCAAAGTTGTTGTTTCGTGCAATTCTAATTATTAATTATGATTTTTGCAGGTCGAACCTGAGGGAGAGCTCCTAGAAGAGCCTCTTCATAGTCTAGATCAGATAGAAACCACCTTACAAAAGTGAACCATCCCCTACGTTAAAGTGCAATTGAGACACTTTAGCCCGAAGGAGGCCACTTTGGAAGAAGAGGTGATCATACTGCAGACCTATCTGGCATTATTTTCTTAGAAGAACATCAAGTACGATGTTCCTCATAAGGGGGGATAGATGTAACACCCTTCTATTGCATAATATTTACTTTTATTTATACCAAGTTAATGCAGAACATAGAAACTTTTAAATCCACTTGACATGTTTGTTAAGTAGTTAAGGCTGGAAAAACCAAGTATTATGGAATTTTTTGTTTAAAGAAATTAAATAGGGTTAATTAAGGAAAAATATGAATACAAACTAGTTATAACAACTCCTAGAACAGTTACAAACGGTTGCCACCACTTTCCCCAAAAAGGAAAAATGAAAGGGCAGTAAGTTGCTGCAAGAATTTTTCATTGAGCTGGGTTGTGATACCAGTGGGAAGATTTCAATTATGGCAAACAGTCAAATGGGTATGTGACTTGAGGCTCAACAGTATTCCTAATGCCCAAGATACCTGACTGCTTCTATTCCAATTGTTAGGAGCAGGAAGTGCTTGGTGGGGGACCGTGCGCATAATTGTCAGGTCCATGAATAGATTGTGGGACCTTACAGAAAGATTATTAATTGCACAATGTAAAAAAATTAGAAAATATAAGCACCAAAGGATTATATTTATTATTGACATTTTAAATAGTGTGTAACTAGGAGTAATGATTTCGTTTTCTTATGTCTTTAAGATAGGTACTGCTAATTATGGATAACATCTTGTATACTCTGTTACATTCATCATAGAGAAGGATTGATTCCATAATTCCTCTCTAATTTTATATTATGATTAAATGTAAACCACACAATATTTTAATTTTACAAGCCTAACTAATACATTCTTGTATTATAGACAAATGCAATAATAGTAGAGTTATAATCCCTGCTTAGACTCTACTAACTGTACATTTTTTTGGAACGAAAATAGTTAAAATTATATGTACATTTAAGTACTGAATCACGAAGAAAGAAAGAAATAGAATATTCATTACTTTCGTAACAGAGAAAGGCCTACAGCCTGAATGCACGAATTCCTTTCAATTGTAAAACAAGAACGAAATCAGATTCAATATATATCCTGACTTAACATATATTCGAGATTCAGCATACATGCAAGACTCATTACAATATGAACATTTTCTTATTAACAAACAGATTATTGCCCATTGAAAACAAAGAGTAAGAACAGTAATGTATAACCTGAATATCTTTAAGAGCTATAACAAATATTAGATATTCATCTGTTCAAAATTCTATGCACAACCATTTCCATTCAATATACAATACATATTCATATATTCGCAAATCTGTTCATATACCCAACTTTCCCATGGCAGGGGCTGAGACATCGCAAAGGATATCCATAAACCACTAACAAACATTCAGTAAAATAAAAAAATAAGTAAATAAAGTAGCACTATTGGGCAACGTATGCCATAAAGAAGCATCTATAAATAAATTATGTTCAAAACCATTCGAAAAATTATAGTAAAGTCCAAGAAGCCAAGTTGCGAATCCCAATTTTCCACAACCAAATGACATTTCCATCATTCCTTAAACATTTGTGAATTCCGAGTTACGATTAGGGTTTCACCTTGCCGAGAGCCAGCAAACCCTCGCACCCTCAAACGTGGAACTGAATCTAGTTTATCAGTAAAGCATGATGTCGATTTGAGAATTTTAACCAACCTGTAAATAGCAGAGAACTATCAAATTAGCTCAGGTATATATCCTTCTGGAAGGCTCATTAGCTCTGAGAACAGGGTCAAGCTATTACCTAAAAACCCAACAAAAAAAGTCATCAGAGATTAGTTGTAGGAAGATTAAACCTACAGATAACACATAACAACCTTTGTTAATGATAACTGTACTTGAAAGGAACTGTGCCATCTTTGGAGAACCGCATACTTGAAAGCCACCATCAGAATGTCAACCACAACTACTCAAAAGAAAAAAAGAAACGGTGTTTGTATTAATTCCAGAGTAGAGCAAGCTTGGTTTCTGCGGTAGAAGGGTATCCCTGTTTGACCACCGGGGTCGAGGGAAGAACTGAGACCATCCACCTAAATACGCCTGCAGCAAAGATTGTGTTCAGTATCATTGAGAAGAAATGAGGATAAATGCAAATACAAACAAATAATGTATCACTGGTTAGCTTACCTCGTTGTTGTTGCTTATTTGAAGGCGATAACCATTTATTTCTACAACCGTAGGATGGCACGCAGAGGCAGAGGCAGAGGTAGAAACTCTCGTTCAATTTCTTCACCCACTGCTCATTACAGAGCTTCACCCTTCTCGCCACCGGTGGAGTGAAATGGAATAGAGAAGTAAGGTTAGGTTTTTACATTGGGTTGGATTTCCCATGTCAGAGTCACCTGTACTGGCTGGACTTAGCATTCAAACCCTTTCACCTCTTCAATTAATCAAACCAGGTGGAAGAGTCATCGCCTCTACCGAGGTGAGGATAGGTGGAACTCATCTATGACATCTAACAGATAGTCATGCAGATGGACCCGGATTATTTTTTCAGTCGAGCTGTTATATATATATATATATATATATATATATATATATATATATATATCTTGCATTAGTTTAATTTAAATACAATGGATTATTTGAAAAAAAAAATTGACATTTTTATATTTCAAGATTCCAATAATCCTATAAAACAACAAACCAAACTAATTGAAAAATTGTATGGACGACACTTACTAATTTGAGAATTGTATCATTTTCACATTAGTTTCTAATTTCAACAGTCACTAACACAATAAAAAAACAAATACATTAATTTTAAACATGGAAAAAAATGGTTTGTTGCACAATTACATGGGATATTGCTTACAATTATATTTAACATCTTTTTAAAGCCATATGGGAAATCCATTTTCGACAAAAATTGGGACAAACATTAGTGGCATAACATATGAACAAGATTGTTTTATTTGAGAGAAGATCTACTCCAAATACAATATGAATGGACAATGCTCAAATCTAAATTGTTAATTAAATGACTGATAATTTTAAGCCTTATGTATGTAAATTATTTTACAACACAATATCATTTTATTTTCTTAATTAAAAAATTATTATAGTTGAATAACAATCAATTGGTTAAAAGCCTTAAAAACTATTCAATTTTTTTTTTTATACAAAATAATATTTAAACCATTAATCTCAAAAACTTCTAAAAAAATTGGCTTTATTATGATTGCTAATTTTAAGCCTCATGTATGTAGATTATATTACAACAAAATATCATTTTTTTCTAATCTATTAACAAAATATCATAGTTGAATAACAATCAATTTGTTGAAAGTCTTAAAAACTATTAAAATTGTTTTTTATACTGTGATAATTAAATCATTAATCTCAAAAACTTCTAAAAAAATATTGGTTTTATTATTTTTTTCTATTTTATAATAAAATGCTCCTCATATTTATTTAACTTAACTTATAATATTTTTTATAAACATCTTTCTTATATTTTTTATTATATTATAATAAAATAATAAAATATATAATGAGAGAATAATCAACCTTGATCCATCTTAACTTTGGAAATTTATAATTATTTATTTTATTTTACTTTTATGCAATTCCATTAGTCAAAATGTTTAAATGTGAATAACATTCTACATTTCAAGTCCTTTTCCATTTTCCTATCCACATGATCCAATTAAACAATATTTTCCAAGATTTTCAATTTGAATTAATAGAATTGTTGTTGTTAATGTAAACAAAGATTCAAAATTGCAAAATTTGCCTATTATAACAAGATTGTACAATATTGATGTTACATATTTGCAATTTCATTAATTCAAAATAATTGTCATTTCGAAGTAAACATATTTCATTATATTGATTTTTCTTCCATTATCTTGAGTAATTAAAAAGTACCATTTCCCATAAAAAATTTGAATTTAATTTTTAATTTAATCATTTGCTTTAAATGGGATATTCAAATGGCATATTCAAAATTACATTACATTTGGATTAAGCAACGACAATTTCATGCGATCTTGGGCCAACCCTCCGCATCTATTCTATCTCTTTTATCTCTTATTTCTTTTAATGGATATTTTTTTGGTTATTATATGATAATCTAATTTTTTTTCTGGTTAAATTTGACATTTTTATATTTTAATATTTAGATTTCAATAATCCTAAAAAATAAACTAAATTAATTGAAAACAATTATGGACAACATTTACTCAACTTGATAATTGTATCATTTTCACATTAGTTTGTGAATTCAACAACCTCCATCAAAAATAAATGATTTATAATTTTAAGCCCTATGTATTTAAACTATTTTAAAACAAAATTTTTATATACAATAATAATCAAACCATTAATCTCAAAAACTTGTAAAAAAAAAATGGCTTTATCATTATAGACAATTTTAGGCCTTATCTATGTAAAATATTTTACAACAAAATATCAAGTTTTTTTTAATTTATTAATAAAATATCATAGTTGAATAAAAATCTACTTGCTAAAAGTCTTAAAAACTATTAGAATTATTTTTTTTATACAATAATAATTTTTTTTAATTTATTAATAAAATATCATAGTTGAATAAAAATCTATTTGCTAAAAGTCTTAAAAACTATTAGAATTATTTTTTTTATACAATAATAATTAAATCATTAATCTCAGAATCTTCTAAAAAAATATTGGTTTCATTATTTTTTTCTATTTTATAATAAAATGTTCCTCATATTTATACAAGTTAACTTATCATATTTTTTTATAAAAATCTTTCTTATATTTTTTATTATATTATAATAAAATAATATAATATATAATTTGAAAATAATCAACCTAGATCCATATTAAGTTTGGATCTTTATAATTATTTATTTTATTTTACCTTTATGCAATTCCACGAGTCAAAATGTTTAAATATGAATAACATTCTACATTTCAAGCCTTTTTCCATTTTCCCATCCATGTAATCCAATTAAAGAATATTTGACAAGATTTGCAATTTGAATTAATGGAATTGTTGTTGTTATTGTAAAAAAATATCCAACACACCAAAATTCCCCTGTTATAACAAGATTATACAATATTAATATTAAATATTTGCAATGTCATTAATTCAAAATAATTGTCATTTGAGAGTAAACATATTTCATTATATTGATTTTTCTTCCCATTATCTTGAGTAATTAAAAAATACCATTTCCTATCATAATAATAATAATAATAAAATCAGATTTTTAATTTAATTTTTAATTTGATCATTTTCTTTAAACGACATATTAAAATTTATTCAAATTAAATTTGACTTGGATTAAGCAATGAGAATTTCAGGTGGTCTTGGGTCAGCCCTCCGTATCGATTCTATCTCTTTTGTTAATATTTTTTTAATGGATTTTTTTATTATCATATGATAAAGTATTTTTGTTTTTTTTGGTAATGAGTCCTGATCATGAGTCTTGGTCTAGACTCGAAACGTCGACAAATTAAAGATGAAAACTGTGGAATATCCAAACTTAACTTCTAAAAACCACACCACAGAAATCTACAAACCATTAAATTTGATATTTTCATATTTCAATATTTAGATTTCAATGATCCTAAAAAAATATGCTATGTTAATTGAAAATTTCATATGAACAACATTAACTCAATTTGTTAATTGTGTCGTTTTCACATTAGTTTGTGAATTCAACCATCACTTCCACAAAAAAAACAAATACCATAATTTTAAACATGGAAAAAAATTGTTTTCTCCTCAAACCCAGAACCAAGTTGATACGAAAAAAGACAATCCTACCATGATGGAAAATGAACCCAATGGAAACAAAATAATTTTTGGGATAATGAATTTTTCTTTTTCTAGATTATATGTGGATGTTTGTAGCAAGGATGGTTGATTCTTTTAAATATTTTTGAATTTTGGTTTATATATATATATATATATATATATATATATATATATATATATATATATATATATATATATTTTTTTGCATTAATTAATTTAAATACAATGGATTATTTGAAAAAGTTAAATTTGACATTTTATATTTAAATTTTTAGATTTCAATAATCATAAAACCAATAAACTAAACTGATTGAAAAAATTGTATGAACAACACTTACTCAATTTGATAATTGTATCATTTTCACATTAGTTTCTGAACTCAACAATCACTTCCACCAAAAAAACAAATAACATAATTTTAAACATGGAAAAAAAATGGTTTGTTGCACAATTACATGGGATATTGCTTATAACTACATTTAACAACCTTTTAAAGTCATATGGGAAATCCATTTGCAACAAAAATTGTGATGAACATTAGTGGCATAACATATGAACAAGATTGTTTTATTTGAGAGAAGATCTACTCCAAACACAATATGAATGGGCAATGGTCAAATCTAAATTGTTAATTAAATGATTGATAATTTTAAGCATCTAAATTGTTAATTAAATGATTGATAATTTTAAGCCTTATGTGTGTAAATTATTTTACAACAGAATATCATTTTATTTATTTATTAAAAAGTATCATAGTTGAATAACATTCAATTGGTTAAAAGTTGTCACACATCTCCCTGTCATATTGTGTAAAAAAAATAAAAATTATAACAGTAATTTAAAATATGATATAATTACCCATAATATTCATATTTGTTGGCACTGTAATATATTACCCAAAATTTCAAACGTCATTACCTTTATGCTTTCTCCTAGAGACTAAGGTCAACGCATCAATATATATATATATATATATATATATATATATATATATATATATATATATATATATATATATATATATATATATATATATATGCATATATTATCATTTAACATGATTATACATATTCGTAACTTAATCAAATCCTAAAATACTTCTGGCGAATTTAGAATATTTCATCATATGATTATCCCGTGATTAATTGGGGTCATTTAATGCCACCAGGTCGATCAGCTGCGCCATTTAATTCTCCAGATGTCCTACATATCTGTGGTATTAATGTTGACACCGTCGGAATCAGTCGAGATGTGCAATATTCACTCCTCTGGCCTGTTTACTCATTCTACAGCCTTGTTGTCAGCTTTGGGAAGAGCTCCCCATCAATGGTGTCTAGTCGTCAAGACCATCAAACAACGGAGAGGGGACTAAAAGTTCTATGCCTCTAGAGTTGGGTAGCACTTTCTCATTTCTTTCTTTTCGGAGACGGTTTCAACTTGCTCTATGGAGGCTGTTGTTCTGAGCTATGGTAATGTTGAGGCCCCGCAAGTCGAGTCGACAACAAGGGGGATACCCACCCAGTCCAGACCTTGGTTGGCAACTCCTTATCCGTTTGGTATAGCAGGTCCGACTGGGGATAATGGGACCAGTTTCCCAATCTAAGGGTGTGTGTGTGCAGAGTTGGATGTTGCTGATCTAAGGGTTCTAATCTAAGCTACTTTAATCTAATTCTATGCTATTATAAGCTAATGAAAACAACACATCTAATCTATGGTAGCCCGGGATGTATTTCTTCTGTTATGCGATCTAAAGAGATTTCAAATAATAATTGGTAATAAAGATCATTCAGCTATCATAAGAATGAAAATCAATTAAGATGAACTACTTTGCATAAAAAGTTAGGCAAAATAGTTGTGAACAACATATCGCATAACAAGTTATTCATATATCAAACATAAATAAATGACTCCACCATACAAAATTGCCAAATGGTAACTCAAACGTTCATGCAATAACATATAAATAACTAAAAAAAAATTATATCACTTTAAGAATATAAGAAGAAATGGCCAAGAGATAAAAGTACCATTTATGACTGGTCCTACTCATAAGCTTCAAGCAACAATGATTTATCTCTATTTGTTCTAATATCTACTAAGAGTACAGAAGTGCAACATCAGTAGCAGATATCAAATGCAAACATTAATAAACCTCGATCCATTCATTCATCAAAACCTCCTGTGAGGGTGCAGAAGTGCATGTTCTGAGGACAAGTTTTTGACAAATTTCTGGACCCTTCTCTAAATGCATGAGAAGGTTTTAAATACTACTTCCTAATTCTAATAATAGTTTATTTACAAAATTTAGGATGCGGTTTTCAAATGACTGTCCTTTTTCTAATCTAATTTTTAAGAAAAAACAACATTCTAAATAAAGCTACTTTTGAATCTGATCTTTAAAGCTGCATGTATTCATCATGGGTTTGGGGAGGGTTGGCTGGCTGACTTTTGCTTTAAGCTGGGCTGAGAAAACAGAATCTATGAAAGCTGGCACCACTTTCTTGGCCGCATTTATGATACATTTCACAGTCATCTGCTGACTATGCGGCTTCACCAAGTATGCCCAGTAACACTCCCAATTTAACCTGTTTAGTGCTTGGACCTCTTTTTTCTTTTCTTGCGCCTTCTGCTTCCATTCTGCTTGTTTTGCCTCCCTGATTTGATCGTCCCACTCGTTGAAGAGCAACGCTGAGCCCACTTCTTGTGCTACCTGTGTATTGCTCACAGGTGTTTTTGGGGCTTGTCCTTCAAGATTGATCAGTTCGTTGAAGGTTTCCCATTCCTTATCTAATTCTGTTGTGACGGGTGGTACTTCAATGATGAGAGGGGGGACATATCTTGATGAGGAGGCGATAACTTGCTGCTGTGGAAATTCCATTGACTGAGCGGTGTCCTTAGATGACTCTTCACCTCTATCTTGGTTGTTTTCGGATCTTTTAGAATGCTCAGGCATCCCTTGTCCAGTCTTAGATTTAGATCCGGAAGCGCTTGAATTCCCACTAAGGCTAATGCTTGGAGTAGGTTCTCTAGCAGGTGTTTGCAGCTTTTCTAGAGGAACACTGGCTAGTCTTCTTTCCCTGTATACCATGAATCCTTGGAGGTCATCTAGACACAAACGTGATTGAGCTTCCCGTAAAATTTCCTGGAGTGAGCTTTTACTCTGAAATAAATCATCAAATAAATATTTCTTTCCAATGAACAAATTTATCTTGACTGTCGTTGTGAAATCTTGGGCAACCTCATTTGGGTCAAATGGCCTTGCCGGGAATTTAAATAATTGTAGACACGTCATATTCTCTACTTCGGTGAACGCGTTACCTACATCGAACAATGAAAAGGCCCCACAAGCTACAGGAAACTGATGCCATATGGCCTTCTTTTTGTCTTTTAGGTCTTTCGTCAGGCCGCCTTCTGAACAAGTTTGATATGTAATCTCTCTAGCCAGAAGTTTGTCAGGAATATACAAATGTAGGACATGAGGGGGGACGGTGCTTCCAAATACTCTAATATAGGTGAACCATTCTTCTCCAAACCATCTTGCGATGGGGATGATATCTATCTGTGCCTCAGGTGAGCACCTCGGGGGTTCTTTATAATACATCATTCTATACATGGGTAAGATAAGACCGTGACAGATTTGGTAGAAATGTGGAATGAACTGAGAATCCCATAATATTTTATGATAAACGTGGATGGGTAATGGGTCCTGAGTTGTCCATTTCCAACCCATAGCGGGAAATTTAGACACATAACAAATAGAATCCATAACATATGTGGATAGGTAAAAAGGAGGATAGATCCTTTGAGACATGGATCTTCTAGATGAGTAATTGATAATAGCAGTGAATAGGTTATTAGAAGAGATCTTCTCCCAATCTATAATAACGACATTTGTGGCAGCATCAATCAATGGTAACCATTCAGACGAAAACTTATTGATATCTGGCATCCCGAATAATCTACAAAGCATGGCCGCAGTAAAGCAATATGGAGAGGTGAGGGAACCAGTGCTGTACATACCATTTTTATCTTTTTTGAACGGTTCATCTTTTCTGGACCAATCTTTGGTGGTCTCTGATAGGTTTGGGTTCTCTGCCACAAATTTTTTAATGAATTGTGCATTGTAAGTCACCTGCGGTTCAGGAAGATGATACATGAGCTTTAAGTCTTGTGCAGCGAATGACCCGTGAGCCCATGTCCTTGAATCTTGAACTGTTTGTCGTTGATTTTTGCATTGTCAAGTATCCACTTGATAATTTCCATATATGGGAGAATTTTAGGCCTTGCTGCTATCCAATGAAGGAATGAGCACACTAGCTCTTCTAAGGATGCTTCGGAAGAGCCCTGTGAATCTGAGACAGTGGTAACCTTCATTATCCTGGGGTTTTCTTCTTCAAGCAGTCTGTACATGCTTTCCCACGTTGATATCCTTGTGTCTCTGCTACAAGCTGTGTATGTATATAAAGGTGCCATTTCCTTCACCTCAGAGCCCTGAGCCTTATTTTTCTTTCCCATTTCTTCCTGTGTATGGCTTGGTATCGCCCTTCGTTCTCCATTCCTGCAGCTCACAAATGGAAACGACTGATCAATAAAGGTGATGGGAGAGTCTTAAATGCAGCAGATATATCAAATATGCCACCTTATGTGAAGTAATTCTTTGCAAAGGCACGCATCTACATTTAATAGATGACATGTAATTCCTTTATTATTATTAAAAGCGCATGATCTTGAGTCAGATTATGGTAAGTGGCTTTTCTTGGATAGCGTGCCTGAAAGATTCGTGATGGAGTGATTTTGCGATTTGATTTGCAATCGTCGCAGATCATGACATCGCATTATCGCACCATCGCGCTCTCGTACCGACTCACAAATATAACATCGCAGATTTGATTTGGCTTAATATTGCAACCATCGCTTTATCGCGATATCGCAACATCGCAGATCGTAGAAGTTTTATGCTTGTCATATTTTGTTAACCCATTCCCTGTGATATGCGATCTTGTGATCGAGGTTATCTCAAATCAGAAAATCTTGAAGTCTTTCTCATTGGCATTACCTTATTGCGATGCGATATACTGCTTAGTACGAGAATTCTTGCACATACCTGGATTATACCCAAATGGAGGTGTTTTTTTTGTCATTTTATGATGCGATTTTTTAAAGATTTTTCTTATCATAAACTTAGGTTTTAAAGTATTCAAAAGATCTTCCTAAGCTTACGATGGTAACCTTATTTTGAAGAAAGGAAACTCTTGCTTTTCCTAAATTTTAACTAAGGGTCCCCATTCATTTAGTATTTTGGACAACGCTCAAATGAAAAAGGGGGGGTTGTTGTTGGCCACAACAATTGGCGATTCACTTGGGAGAACCAATTATCTCTGATTTTCTATTGAACTTTTCAAATTTCCAAAACAAAACTTTCTAGAAAATTAAACTTTATTATAAAAAGATAAAGTGCATTATACCCCAGACTGTCAATGACGTTTTGTTCCAACCTCTTTCTATTTTAATTATTTGCTTCCTCAGCTTGTCCTTGCATTTACATCAGCCATTACTTGGTCTTGTAAAGATAAAATAAGGTCTTCCCTGTGTACCAGTTTTTAAAATATGCT
This sequence comes from Pinus tabuliformis, assembly GCA_031772625.1. Lineage (NCBI taxonomy): Eukaryota > Viridiplantae > Streptophyta > Pinopsida > Pinales > Pinaceae > Pinus > Pinus tabuliformis. Next base: position 285,265,670 of record CM062820.1, on the reverse strand, counting down.
CATTTGTCGCAGGTAGAGCCTCTGCTGCCAGCAGGCATTCATAGCCTCGACAGGGTTACCTATTACCCAGTAATGATCCTTTATCCTGCTTAAGGTGATCTACAACTTTCAAAGAAAAACCCATATTGACACTTTTTCCTTTTTTATTCTTAAAGAACAATGTCTTGGTTTGGTAGCCAAATTATGACACAGTCATTCACTTGATTTACACTTTCGCTGAACAAGCTGGCTCGTGATGAGACCCCTTGTCTTTTGATTTCAACAATCTTGAGTCATTGCCCTATTTTGATGGACAATGTTTGGCAAAGTCAGCAAAGTTATAATATCTATGATCATGATAAGCCGGTTCGTGATGAGACCTCTTATTCTTCAAGATATAGTGTATTCTTGGTTCGTTTCTCTAAATGCTGCGATTTTCTTTAGCAGGGAGGAAGTCATTTTTTCCTTAAGAAAGCCCCAGACAACAATAATAGAGTTTTTTGGACATGGATGTTCTACAGGGAATCCTCATTTTATTATTGATACCTTTCATTGTACTGATATAAAACAATTTCTTCACTAAGATTGCTTTCGTCAAATTTTTTGAAGTTGAAACTAGTAGCATATCTGGTTTAAAGTTTTTAACTGTATCTATTAATAATAAAGATCAAGTTTCCAAAAGATTTGCCATTTATACGAGCAGAAGTTCAAAATCTGATAGAGAAATGGTGTCTTTAGTAAATGTCAAATGTTGTTAACCACAGGCAAATTTTATTAGGGAGGAAAATATTTAAAGAAATGAGAAGTAACTATTCCATTGGATTATGTACATGATAGGGATAATTTCTTCTCTTATTTTGCCTACCAACATTTAAAAATTAAATTATCCACCTAATAACCTAGCTAAACTACCCCTACTCCTATTCTAACTATACACAGAAAAATTAACTAGGTAAAATGATATTTCCAGTGGAACCATCTTTTCATTTTTATTCCTACACGTATATACCTTTTAAACAGCGGTGTTAAGAATAAAACTTTTCCTGGACTGTGAATATTGAATGTAGGATTAGAAAGTGTAACTTCAGTCGGAATTCCACCTGAAATTTCTTTCTTATGAAATCTTCAGTCCAAATGGATACCTACTGGATCATAAAAATCGGGATGAATTTCCGTTATGGATTGGTGATCATGTAATAGGAAAGATGACAAGCCAGATTGCAAATATGATTTTTTAGTTTCAATGGCCTGTAATCTACTATGCGTTAAAGTCAAGATTTCAGCAATTTCTCGTAAAAGGAAAGTTTCCATATATAAATCGCTAAATAAATCAATGAAGAATAGATGGAAATTTTTAGAAAGAGATTTATCAATTAAGACGGATTGCTGGAAAGTTTCCAAAAATACTTTTTCTTGTTGATGATGTTTTGGATGACACAGAAGTTTCTTTTGAAAGGCTGATATTGATTGATTGTAAAATTGAAAAAGTTCTGTATTTCCTTGACACAATTTAGTTTTCCAAAATGGTAATACATCTTTCGAATGTTCTTTGATAAGGTGCTCAATATACCATAGTAATCTATCAAAAGTCTGAAAATTTAAAATACAATCCGATTTTATACAAAATGAGTGCAAGCGAAAAAGAATGCAATGATTATCTGTACAACTAATGTTACAGCGCAATTGGGATTGACTTGAAATATCTTCTTTTTCACAAGAACTGGCCAGAATTATGGGATCCGAGTAATTTCGAATTACGTCTTGTGAATCAGAAAACAAGTTATGATTGGGAACAGGTATAGGGGTTTGCTCATGATACGAATCATAGATCGGGATATTGTTTTGGATAGTAAAATCATGCAAATGGTCTGTCACTCTGGAATGAAGATCGACTGATATGATTCTTGAATTAGGATATCTCTCATTATCTAAGCTCTGTTGAGTTACTTGAGATAAATCAACATCATCATCATCATCATTATCATAGTAGCTATCATAAATGATTTTATGTAAGGTTTCCCTAGATTTTTCTTTTTTATCCAATATTTTCAGAGAAGGAAGGTCAAGTCGTTCTTGTTTGTAAATGACAAAAGGATGTTTATAGCTGCCTCTTTATCTTGAAAACCTAATGGTGATTCATTTGAATAATCCTCTCTACTTTTTGAGATATCATTAATACTGAGGGGGAAAAAATTATCATCACTAAATACATCAGGATAAAGAGAAAAATGTGGTTCCAAAACACTGCATTTGAAAATATCATCGTGAAAAAATTCTTGTTCATCACATTCATTGTAGACATCGGGCTTTAGATCATACCTTTGCGTGTATGTATTTTCCGAAAGAGAATTAATTTGTTGTTCTAACCTTGGCGTCTGCATTTATTGACTTGCAATGATATTATCTAACCTTGTCTCCAAGTTGCTTTCTGGTTCCAAGGCAGGATTTCTTGCAACATTCTCACTTTTGTCTTCTTGCGTTAGAGCAGGCATGTTTCCTAAGCTTTGGGAGTTTTCTTCATCATGAGTGATTGGCACATTCAAATTGGAATTTTCATTCCTATTAGAAGAAAATAAAACAAGATTCGAACTAATTTCTGATGGATCAGACATAGGAGGTAGGGAATGCTCAGCATAATCTGAAGATTCTTCATTCATGAGTTCATTTTCAAGATGAAATCACATATTAAAATCCCTAACAGATTCATCTTCTTTTCGTAGATACTCAATTTCATCATATACCTGATCATAATCATAGCAATCAAATTTACAAATGAAAGCCTTGAAAAATTGGTCCCAGCTATGAATTGAGGCAACTGGGAGGGTTCTACACCATTTTCTAGCTTCCGCCGTGAATGTGAGAGTAAAAGTTCTGCATAAAACGCCTTCATCAATTCTTTGAATGCTTGACCTTGAAACTCTTTGAATAAATTGAAGGGCATGATTAAAAGCAGAAGAATTATTCTTACCATTGAATTTTACCTGAGGCAAGAGTCTTACCACTTCAGGTGGAGTGTTGGAAGAGGCACGAACATGGATGCAACTCCAAATGGGAAGTTTGTGAGCAGCCATCCTAATTCAAATGATTACGATTTCAAACCATTCCAACAGACACTATGCTTCAGGCCCTCCTTCTAGCGCCAAATATGTTGAGGCCCCGAAAATTGGGTCGACAACAAGAGGGATACCCACCCGGTCTAGACCTTGGTTGGCAACTCCTTATCCGTTTGGTATAGCGGGTCTGACTGGGGATAATGGGACCAGTTTCACAATCTAAGGGTGTGTGTGTGTAGAGTTGGATGTTGCTAATATAAGGGTTCTAATCTAAGCTACTTTAATCTAATTCTATGCTATTATAATCTAATGGAAATAGCACATCTAATCTATGCTAACCTGGGATGTATTTCTTCTGTTATGCAATCTAAAGAGATTTCAAATAATAACTGGTAATAAAGATCATTCAACTATCATAAGAATGAAAATCAATTAAGATGAACAACTTTGCATAAAACGTTAGGCAAAACAGTTGTGAACAGCATATCGCATAACAAGTTATTCATATATCAAACGTAAATAAATGACTCCACCATACAAAAGTGCCAAATGGTAACTCAAACATTAATGCAATAACATATAAACAACTAAAAAAACTGTATATCACTTTAAGAATATAAGCAGAAATGGCCAAGAGATAAAAGTACCATTTATGACTGGTCGTACTCATAAGCTTCAAGCAACAATGATTTATCTCTACTTGTTCTAATATCTACTAAGAGTACAGAAGTGCACCATCAGTAGCAGATATCAAATGCAAACATTAATAAACCTCGATCCATTCATTCATCAAAACCTCCTCTGAGGGTGCAGAAGTGCATGTTCTAAGGACAGGTTTTTGACAAATTTCTGGACCCTTCTCTAAATGCATGAGAAGGGTTTAAATACTACTTCCTAATTCTAATAATAGTTTATTTACAAAATTTAGGATGCAGTTTTCAAATGGCCGTCCTTTTTCTAATATAATTTTTAAGAAAAAACAACATTCTAAATAAAGCTACTTCTGAATATGATCTTTAAAGCTGAATGTATTCATCATGGGTTTGAGGAGGGTCAGCTGGCTGACTTCTGCTTTGAACTGGGCTGAGAAAACAGAATCTATGAGAGCTGGCACCACTTTCTCGGCCGCATTTATGATACATTTCACAGTCATCTGCTGACTATGCGGCTTCACCAAGTATGCCCAGTAACACTCCCAATTTAATTTGTTTAGTGCTTGGACCTCTTTTTTCTTTTCTTGTGCCTTCTGCTTCCATTCTGCTTATTTTGCCTCCCTGATTTGATCGTCCCACTCGTTGAAGAGCAACGCTGAGCCCACTTCTTGTGCTACCTGTGTATTTCTCAGAGGTGTTTTTGGGGCTTGTCCTTCATGATTGATTAGTTTGTTGAAGGTTTCCCATTCCTTATCTAATTATGTTGTGACGAGTGGTGCTTCAATGACGAGAGGGGGGACATCTCTTGACGAGGAGGCGATAACTTGCTGCTGTGGAAATTCCATTGACTGAGCGGTGTCCTTAGTTGACTCTTCGCCTCTATCTTGGTTGTTTTCGGATCTTTTAGAATGCTCAGGCATCCCTTGTCCAATCTTAGATTTAGATCGAGAAGCGCTTGAATTCCCACTAAGGCTAATGCTTGGAGTAGGTTCTCTAGTAGGTGGTTGCAGCTTTTCTAGAGGAACACTAGCTAGTTTTCTTTCCCTGTATACCATGAATCTTTGGAGGTCATCGGGAGACAAACGTGATTGAGTTTCCTGCAAAATTTCCTGGAGTGAGCTTTTACTCTGAAATAAATCATCAAATAAATCTTTCTTTCCAACGAACACTTTTATCTTGACTGTCGTTGTGAAATCTTGGGCAACCTCATTTGGGTCAAATGGCCTTGCCAGGAATTTAAATAATTGTAGACACGTCATATTCTCTACTTCGGTGAACGCGTGACCTACATCGAACAATGAAAAGGCCCCACAAGCTACAGGAAACTGAGGCCATATGGCCTTCTTTTTGTCTTTTAGGTCTTTAGTCAGGCCGCCTTCTGAACAAGTTTGATATGCAATCTCTCTAGCCAGAAGTTTGTCAGGAATATACAAAGGCAGGACATGAGGGGGGACGGTGCTTCCAAATACTCTAATATAGGTGAACCATTCTTCTCCGAACCATCTTGCGATGGGGATGATATCTATCTGTGCCTCAGGTGAGCACCTCGGGGGTTCTTTATCATACATCATTCTATACATGGGTAAGATAAGCCCGTGACAAATTTGGTAGAAATGTGGAATGAACTGAGAATCCCATAATATTTTATGATAAACATGGATGGGTAATGGGTCCTGAGTTGTCCATTTCCAACCCATAGTGGGAAATTTAGACACATAACAAATAGAATCCATAACATATGCGGATAGGTAAAAAGGAGGATAGATCCTTTGAGACGTGGATCTTTTAGACCGGTAATTGATAATAGCCGTGAATAGGTTATCAGAAAAGATCTTGGCCCAATCTATAATAACGGAATTTGTGGCAGCATCAATCAATGGTAACCATTCAGACGAAAACTTATTGATATCTGGCATCCCGAATAATCTACAAAGCATGGCAGCAGCAAAACAATACGGAGAGGTGAGGGAACCAGTGCTATACATACCATTTTTATCTTTTTTGAGCGGTTCATCTTTTTTGGACCAATCTTTGGTGGTCTCTGATAGGTTTGGGTTCTCTGCCACAAATTTTTTAATGAATTATGCATTGTAAGTCGCCTACGGTTCAAGAAGATGATACATGAGCTTTAAGTCTTGTGTAGAGAATGACCCGATGAGCCCATGTCCTTGAATCTTGAACTGTCTGTCGTTCATTTTTCCATTGTCAAGTATCCACTTGATCATATCCGTATATGGGAGAATTTTAGGCCTTGTTGTTATCCAATGAAGGAATGAGCACGCTAGCTCTTCTAAGGATGCTTCGGAAGAGCCCTGTGAATCTGCGACAGTGGTAACCTTTATTATCCTGGGGTTTTCTTCTTCAAGCAGTTTGTACATGCTTTCCCACATCGATATCCCTGCGTCTCTGCTACAATCTGTGTCTGTATATAAAGGTTCCATTTCCTTCACCTCAGAGCCCTGAGCCTTATTTTTCTTTCCCATTTCTTCCTGTGTATGGCTTGGTATCACCCTTCATTCTCCGTTCCTGAAGCTCACAAATGGAAATGATTGATCAAGAAAGGTGATGGGAGAGTCTTAAATGCAGCAGATATATCAAATATGCCACCTTACGTGAAGTAATTCTTTGCAAAAGCATGCGTCTACATTTAATAGATGACAACTAATTCCTTTATTATCATTAAAAGCGCATGATCTTGAGTCAGATTATGGTAAGTGGCTTTTCTTGAATAGCGTGCCCGAAAGATTCGTGATGGAGTGATTTTGAAATTTGGTTCGCAATCATCGCAGATCGCGACATCAAATTATCGCACCATCGCGCTCTCATACCGACCCACAAATATAACATCGCAGAGTTGATTTGGCTTAATATTGCAACCATCGCTTTATCGCGATATCGCAACATCGCAGATCGCATAAGTTTTATGCTTGCCATATTTTGTTAACCCATTCCCTGTGATATGCGATCTTGCGATCGAGGTTATCGCAAATCGGAGAATCTTGAAGTCTTTCTCATTGGCATTACCTTATTGCGATGCGATATACTGCTTAGTACGAGAATTCTTGCACATACCAGGATTATACCCAAATGGAGGTGTTTTTTTTGTCATTTTATGATGCGATTTTTTAAAGATTTTTCTTGTCATAAACTTAGGTTTTAAAGTATTCAAAAGATCTTCCTAAGCTTACGATGGTAACCTTATTTTGAAGAAAGGAAACTCTTACTTTTCCTAAATTTTAACTAAGGGTCCCCATTCATTTAGTATTTTGGACATTGCTCAAATGAAAAAGGGGGGGTTGTTGTTGGCCACAACAGGTAAGTACTTTATCAATCTGCATGTGGCTCAGCATACCAAGCCTTTTACTCGACTCTGGCTTTCCTTGGAAGGTGTAATTTTAATAGGTCCCTATACTACTAGTGTTACCCCTTATTGTTATTAATACAACCAACACATATTTCATTAAATTTGGAAGTATTCTATTACAAGGCCTCCAACAACATTCATTTTTTTTGTAAATTTCCATATTAAATTGATTCAACATTAAAATAATTTGCAAGTAATTTCTAACCAATTATAGATCATGAATAGGTCAAACATGGGGTTGTTATGTATAATAGTATCAATACAAAATAGGAGTGTGAAATCAAACTCTTAGAAGAAATTGATTTAAGTTAAATCATATTCGTATGTCAAACATCCAATCAAGATATTATAGTTATGGATAACATGCTAGATTTATCGATGTTTAAATTTTATGTCTCGCAACTCTAACCCCGTTTCCCCCAACCTACAAGGGATTTGTTGATTGAATGATGGTGATGTGAGGATCTTCCTGTAAATGACAAGGATAGGTGTCTCTTGCATTGCATTGAAACTAGTCTATTAAAACCTTAGTAAAATGTTCTTGTGCTCAATTTCATACGGCCCCTTTGTGCATTTATGAAGCACTAATGAGGGGGTCATCATTCATCTTCATAGAATGGAGGCATATACTATAAAGGTTATACATTGTTGATCTACGTATTTCAAGAAGGTTAGGCACCATTGGTCTATCTCCACTCAAATCCAAGTACATCAAATGAGATTTCTTAAATTGGTATTCAGGTCATTCCATTATGATGGACAGTGTCACAAAATGAAGTAAACAAGAAACTTTAGTGGTGAATTCTTGTAAGTAGTGGAGGCAGGGGTTTTCAAATATTAGCACGATTGATGGTCGTGTGGATATTGATCTCTCCTTGTAAACATTGTCAAAACCAATAATAGTCTCGATGTAAATTTAGTGTCAACCAATAGTATGGAAAACCATGATTGACCATTACTTTCACTAAGAAGAGAAAATGATAAGCATTTTTAATGGGGAAGAAATAAATGTGAAACGTAACTCATGTATTTTAGTTGAAATTTATATAAGTCCCCGTGTTCTTTAATTATTAAATACTTAATGTAAATACTTCTAAATTATCATTAAGATATTGATTTTGAAGATTAAATGTGTATTAAAAGGCATTCATCTATGACACTGGATTTTTCATGTAGCATGAATAAACCACTTAAAGCTAATTATCAATTAACCTTAAATAGTTTTGTATAAGATATATCTTTACTTGCATTAATAGATTTATTTCAAAAATAAATTACATTTTTAAACTTGTATGAATACATATAACTAAATAAAATTCAATAAATAACTTCCGAGTCTTGTTGGATTCTATGAGATTATTTTAAGTATAAATAGTTTATTTAAGATTTGAAATTTACAAAATGTTAATATTGATGGTGAAAGCATGTCATATGGTGTAAAAAGTTTAAAGGCATCCATTTATGGCCCATCTGTTGAATGAGCTTAAATAGTTTACTTAATGCTCATGGTGAATTCATTAATCCATGTTTTATTAGAAAATTCATTTTCTTTACATGGTTTTTATTCTAGAAATAACAATTTCACATTTGTACATTCATATTAAACCACATGATAGTTAAATAGAAATTTAATTAGTCATTAAAACTATTGAGATGAGGTGTCCCTTGCATTGCATTGAAACTAGTCTATTAAAACCTTAGTAAAATGTTCTTGTGCTCAATTTCCTACGGCCCCTTTGTTAGTCATCTCATCTCATCTCATTTAATTAAATTAATCCATGATAGTATCTAATCAAACCTTGATAAGCCACTTATCAATCGTTATCCTCATACATATGTTTTTTTAAGAAATGCAAAATTATTTACAATATAATTTTATCTAAAGAATTACACATCACATTTATGCACTCATATTAGTGCATTTTATATGTAAACAATGAATAACTAACTTTGTGCCTTATTGATTTTCAATATGATATGATTGCAGTTACAACCATTAATTGATTTAAGCATATAAATTTATGAAAACTATCAATTGAGAAATCACATATCTTATGATTCAAAAAGATCAAATCATTTACCTATGGCACATTTCTCGTTAACCTTAATAGTGAATAATGCATTGTGAATAGTGAATAATGCACATAACATTTATCAAGTAAATTGTTATAATTTCTTTAGTAAGAATAGCACCTTTGTTTGCAAGGAGTTCTATTTGAAAACTTATATTTCACATTTATATATGATTATTGATACATATAATTAAACATAAGTCATCAAAAAAAATTATAAGATGGTTCATATAAGATAATTTGAATGGCAAACAATTCATTTAAGAACACGCGCACGCACACACACATCTTAGAAAAAAATCGATACAACAGTCATTGCAAAAACATTTATAAATAATAAGAAATAAACATATTAATATAATTGGCAAATTCCATCTATTTCAAAAAATATAAAATCATACAAATTGATTCAACAAAAACTATGTCTAAAATGTATTGAAAATTTGGAATGTACTTTTCAACAAATTTATAAAAGAAATTATCTCCATGAACTACAATGAAGTACATGTTCTATTGAACATTCGAATGTACTCATGTTTTTGTTTGATACAATGAAGTGTCTTAAGAAAGGGGAATAAAACTTGCATAAGCCACGTATCTTGCTCTTTTCCTGTATACGATTTTATCAAGATGTGGTTTGATCGATATCCCATGAATTGAGAAGTATGTTTTTCTGTATCTATTAGCAATACATTTGATTCTTCATAATTATCTCCATATTGGCACCACACATCAATCAACTTTTTCTCATAAAATTGTCTTGTTCTCCCTGCTTCCAATTTTGTTTGCAAATGACAATGAGATCTGTCCCATGCAAATTTAAAGTCCTCTATATCAATATTTGATTTTTCAAGTACTTTTCGGATGTACTTGTCAGTGACATTTAATGTCGATATTGCGGCATCATAATTTATTAAGCAATATTTTAATACTTTTGAATAAAAAGGCCTTAAAAAATAGGACCTATCACCAAACTGCCAGTCTGGTTCTCTTTGAATATGAAAATCTTGTTCATCTTTGGTGTATGATTGGAAGAATACTCCTTCCATTTCGAATATCAACAACATCTTTTGACTTGTAGTAATTCCCATCTGCATTTGCACTGCAACCACATGTATGATATTAACATATCTCCACTTCAACACTTCATTGCTTAAGGACATAAAAACCTATCATTTTAAAAATGATGTTAACATTTATTATGAACAGTTTCCATTTGTATGCAAAGGCAATTTTACAATGAGTTCAAAGTATCACAAAATACAAATACAATTGCTCCATTAAAATGAACAAACAAATAATATGTTTACTTTATACATACAACCTAATACCTTTATTTAATTTGTATGGAACAAAAGTATTATAAGAAAGCATTGACCCACCATTTAGATCATTAATTTTAAGGCTTAAATGATTTATATAATTGCAATTGAAAAATATAATTATAATGGTCTAGCGCAACTAAACAAACTAATTTTTTATTAATTTTCACATACAATATAACACAATTTTTAAATTTCAAACCTGATTAATTATATGTTAATTTATAGAGTTTCTACCTTAGTTTTTGTTTGTGCTTCTTTTAGTGCAAATTGTATGTTTATTGTTGGTGTTACATACAACTTAATATAATTTTTCAACTTATATGGAATAAATAGGGTTATAAGAATGCAATGGGTCATCCTTCAAATTACTAATTTCTAAGAGGTATAACAATAACTTAAACCGCATTTAAAGCAAATAATTGTAATGATCTAATTAAAACCAATAGAACAATTACCTATTAATTTTATATACAATGTAATCCATTGTAAAACAAGAAATATAGACTGGGAAATTTTGATATGAAAATATTAAATGACCATTCATCTCACCAAAAATAAATAAAATAAAAATATTTGATTTTTAGAAATGACAAACCAAATCAACAGTTCTTTTATTAGTGTTGTGAAATAAAAGTAATCAATCATGATGTCATACATATAACATCATGATATAGACATATGTAATCTTAAGGTACTTCTAAATATAATTGGACATCCTTCAAAATAGCTCGCACATCCGTAGCCTTGTTGAGTTTATGCAATATTCTCCATAGCTCATGGATCAACCAATTATGCCCTTGATTTGCTCCAATGAATGGAGGGGCAAGAATCACATTTTCTTTTGGATTCTCTTTCACTCTCTCAATTAAACAATCAACTATAATAGTAGTGGTTGCATCATATTGGGTATGCATTTCCCACACTTTTTTCAATGATTTAGTGTGTATAACTTTCGTTGAATTGTCAATGACCTTATGTCCCTTTTGTGGCTTACAGTCTGAAGCAGTCCACTTAAACAGAAATTTATCTTGTAATCTTTTTGAAACCAACTTTTTTAGAAATCTTGTTGTGCTTTGTTTCAAAGCTGTTGTCCAAATTGCAATGTCAAGAGATTCATTTTTGAAACACATTTCAAAAAATGATTTTGCATGTGGATGAATCCAAAATAGTTTTTTCTCTATTGTGTAATCAACATCAACTCCCATTTTCTCAATATGCCCTTTGTTTGTTGCTTCATCATCAATGCTATGATAAAAAATGTCCTTTGGATTAATTTAATTAAATGAGATGAGATCCATGATAGTATCTAATCAAACCTTGATAAGCCACTTATCAATCGTTATCCTCATATATATGTTTTTTTAAGAAATGCAAAATTATTTACAATATAATTTTATCTAAAGAATTACACATCACATTTATGCACTCATATTAGTGCATTTTATATGTAAACAATGAATAACTAACTTTGTGCCTTATTGATTTTCAATATGATATGATTGCAGTTACAACCATTAATTGATTTAAGCATATAAATTTATGAAAACTATCAATTGAGAAATCACATATCTTATGATTCAAAAAGATCAAATAATTTACCTATGGCACATTTCTCATTAACCTCAATAGTGAATAATACATTGTGAATAGTGAATAATGCACATAACATTTATCAAGTAAATTGTTATAATTTCTTTAGTAAGAATAGCACCTTTGTTTGCAAGGAGTTCTATTTGAAAACTTATATTTCACATTTATATATGATTATTGATACATATAATTAAACATAAGTCATCAAAAAAATCATTATAAGATGGTTCATATAAGATAATTTGAATGGCAAACAATTCATTTAAGAACACGTGCACGCACACACACATCTTAGAAAAAAATCGATACAGCAGTCATTGCAAAAACATTTATAAATAATAAGAAATAAACATATTAATATAATTGGCAATTTCCATCTATTTCAAAAAATATAAAATCATACAAATTGATTCAACAAAAACTATGTCCAAAATGTATTGAAAATTTGGAATGTACTTTTCAACAAATTTATAAAAGAAATTATCTCCATGAACTACAATGAAGTACATGTTCTATTGAACATTCGAATGTACTCATGTTTTTGTTTGATACGATGAAGTGTCTTAAGAAAGGGGAATAAAACTTGCATAAGCCACGTATCTTGCTCTTTTCCTGTATACGATTTTATCAAGATGTGGTTTGATCGATATCCCATGAATTGAGAAGTATGCTTTTCTGTATCTATTAGCAATACATTTGATTCTTCATAATTATCTCCATATTGGCACCACACATCAATCAACTTTTTCTCATAAAATTGTCTTGTTCTCCCTGCTTCCAATTTTGTTTGCAAATGACAATGAGATCTATCCCATGCAAATTTAAAGTCCTCTATATCAATATTTGATTTTTCAAGTACTTTTCGGATGTACTTGTCAGTGACATTTAATGTCCATATTGCGACATCATAATTTTTTAAGCAATATTTTAATACTTTTGAATAAAAAGGCCTTAAAAAATAGGACCTATCACCAAACTGCCAGTCTGGTTCTCTTTGAATATGAAAATCTTGTTCATCTTTGGTGTATGATTGGAAGAATACTCCTTCCATTTCGAATATCAACAACATCTTTTGACTTGTAGTAATTCCCATCTGCATTTGCACTGCAACCACATGTATGATATTAACATATCTCCACTTCAACACTTCATTGCTTAAGGACATAAAAACCTATCATTTTAAAAATGATGTTAACATTTATTATGAACAGTTTCCATTTGTATGCAAAGGCAATTTTACAATGAGTTCAAAGTATCACAAAATACAAATACAATTGCTCCATTAAAATGAACAAACAAATAATATGTTTACTTTATACATACAACCTAATACCTTTATTTAATTTGTATGGAACAAAAGTATTATAAGAAAGCATTGACCCACCATTTAGATCATTAATTTTAAGACTTAAATGATTTATATAATTGCAATTGAAAAATATAATTATAATGGTCTAGCGCAACTAAACAAACTAATTTTTTATTAATTTTCACATACAATATAACACAATTTTTAAATTTCAAACCTGATTAATTATATGTTAATTTATAGAGTTTCTACCTTAGTTTTTGTTTGTGCTTCTTTTAGTGCAAATTGTATGTTTATTGTTGGTGTTACATACAACTTAATATAATTTTTCAACTTATATGGAATAAATAGGGTTATAAGAATGCAATGGGTCATCCTTCAAATTACTAATTTCTAAGAGGTATAACAATAACTTAAACCGCATTTAAAGCAAATAATTGTAATGATCTAATTAAAACAAATAGAACAATTACCTATTAATTCTACATACAATGTAATCCATTGTACAACAAAAAATATAGACTGGGAAATTTTGATATGAAAACATTAAATGACCATTCATCTCACCAAAAATAAATAAAATAAAAATATTTGATTTTTAGAAATGACAAACCAAATCAACAATTCTTTTATTAGTGTTGTGAAATAAAAGTAATCAATCATGATGTCATACATATAACATCATGATATAGACATATGTAATCTTAAGGTACTTCTAAATATAATTGGACATCCTTCAAAATAGCTCGCACATCCGTAGCCTTGTTGAGTTTATGCAATATTCTCCATAGCTCATGGATCAACCAATTATCCCCTTCATTTGCTGCAATGAATGGAGGGGCAAGAATCACATTTTCTTTTGGATTCTCTTTCACTCTCTCAATTAAACAATCAACTATAATAGTATTGGTTGCATCATATTGGGTATGCATTTCCCACACTTTTTTCAATGATTTAGTGTGTATAACTTTCGTTGAATTGTCAATGACCTTATGTCCCTTTTGTGGCTTACAGTCTGAAGCAGTCCACTTAAACAGAAATTTATCTTGTAATGTTTCTGAAACCAACTTTTTTAGAAATCTTGTTGTGCTTTGTTTCAAAGCTGTCGTCCAAATTGCAATGTCAAGAGATTCATTTTTGAAACACATTTCAAAAAATGATTTTGCATGTGGATGAATCCAAAATAGTTTTTTCTCTATTGTGTAATCAGCATCAGCTCCCATTTTCTCAATATGCCCTTTGTTTGTTGCTTCATCATCAATGCTATGATAAAAAATGTCCTTTAGTTCAAAAATAACTAGTTTCTTTTCAGTTATTTTGGCTGCAACACAATGGAAAATAATATAGTCAAACCATTTTATTCATGTTACAAAAATTACTAAAAAAATTGTTGAAACAATACACTTACCTTGAGTGTTTTTTTCACTATTTATAGATGAAACAATAAGTTCTTTTATCATCTGAACAGGACCTGGAGTAAACATATTAAACCTTCAATCAAATACCGATTGTACTTATATTTTGAATTGTGAAAATTAATAGAATCATTAAATAACAAGGAAAACAAGTGGACAAATTATAAGTACCTGATGTTATATTTGGTTCTTGGTTGTAGTTTTTTGGGACAATACCTTGGTCATTATATTCATTCTCTTTATTTCCAACTATAATCAACATATGAAATGGATATGAATCACAAAAAAAATTAAAAATGGAATAATAATAAAATAAAAAAAGATAGAGATATAATGATTAATACCCATTTCTATCTCCATAGTTCCATGGTCATTGTCTTGATTAATTTCATTCATCTCATAATTCCCTATAATAGTCATCCAAAAATATTATGAATATGGAAATTAAATAAATTGAAAAATTATCAAGAGAAAAAACTAAGCAAATTATGTACCTGTGTTGATGACTTCTTCCTCTCCTCCTTCTCCTCCTATTTCCATCTCCATACTTTTTTCAACAATATAAGCACTATGTTGATTAATTTGTTTCTTCCCACTTTCATCATTCTCTGTTTTAGAATCTCCATCATTAGTCATTTTAGTAAACACTTTGACAATTAAGAAATATGAAAAAAATAGTATCCAATGTATTATAAGAAAATAAAGAAATGAGTTGTAGTACCTGAATTCTCCAAGAAGTTAATGGGTACTGGATTTGATAGTTGAAAAGATTTGTAATGATTTAACATGATTGTCCTTTGTGACTCTGTTTGCACAACACATGAAATTCTTCTTCCATATGTACAACAGGCCTTGATAAAAATTTTCCCCGCATAAAGAGAAATAACCACTTTTGCATCACTACATTGTTGGTGCTTTTCCACTAAATCCATCCAAAAATCATAATCTCTCTCATTTTCATCAAATGTGTCTTCAAATGTGTGAGAGTATTTTATAGCCTCCAAAATTTTTAATTCTGAAGTATAGAAATGTATAGTAAGAACTATATCATAACTATAATTGTTTTGGCAATTATATTCATAAATGCCACTAGTAATTTTATAATTGAACTTGGATTTCTTTATCGAAATTTCCAAAGACTCGCGTATATCATTACAAAACCAAAGTTCTACTAAGAGAACTGTAGTAAAGTCATTCAACTCATTTTTTTCGATAAGAAATCGAAAAAATTCAATGTAATACCCCTTGTTGAATTTTTCTTTTTTCAAAGCTAGTGTGTCCAAAACAACAAGGTCAGTGTGTAGAAATGGTTGCAACTGACATGGAAAAGAGTGCAAAAGTGTTGACAAAAGATCAGGGCCTCCAAAATGACAACCAAATTCAAAATTGTTATCAACCTGTTGAACACTTGTTGATCCATTTATCATTCTGTCAAGGACTCCACATGCTTGCTGAGAAAGGGACTCTATCTTTGTATTACGTGTTCCTTTGACATAAGTAGACCCCTCCACCGTGTTGCAAAAATTGGTGAATATGATATCATTAATTTCATAATGCTCAAGAATGTTGAGTGTGGTAAGTGTCATCTCATTCAAGTTCTGATCATGACTTTGACAATATGTAACCATTGCATCCAATATTGTTCTGTTGGTTTTCAATTTAGAACAATAATCTTTTATTTTTATGGCATTTGTTGGATGATTAATTGGAATAGAAAACCAAATGGTTCCATCCAATAGCTTATCTGCTACTGAAGCAATTTCTTCCATGGTTAATCCCTGAAGGGGCCGAAAAGTAGCTGCTGTCAAACTGTGTAGACTATTTTTCTTGTAGTTCTCAAAATCAGGCTGGCTTGGAGAACACTTTAATGTGCCTAGTTGGTAACAGTTAAAAACAGTGTCCCATTTATCCCAAATAGGTTCATCAAGATATAAGAGAATTTTTTTATCAGAAAAATTTGTAATTGGACAATCGAAGAATGAGCACAACATTTCATCATCAACCTGATAAAATAATAAATATAAACTAATAAGAATCCAATGTAAAAATGAAACTAAATAAGGTGTTATAATCTAATGTGAAATCATCATAAATATCAGAAAATATGACTTATATTATCGGCTTTAGTAATTTATCTACAATAAAATTAGATACAATAATAAAATTTAAATGTAAAAATAATTAAAATTACATACCTTGTCTTCAGCCGTCTTAGAGCATCCAATCCTCCTTTTCTTTAATTTGTCATTGGCAATTAAGAAATTCCTTGCCGAGCGCACACAATCAATAAATGGAGTTTTATAAAATACCTTATTTGCAGAATTTAATTGACAACAAATGCGGATCACCTCAGTGGGTTCAACTGATGGATGCAAGAATCGAGCATTACGTTTTTTATATTTTTTTTTCGCTTCTGTTGATACATTATATTTAGGATTTGTTAAAATTTCTTTCGCTGCTTGAATGGTATGTTGACCATCAACTATCCAAAAATTGATATTCTTAGAATTTAGATCTGTCTCATTTATAATTTTTATAGAGTTGACCAAAGGATCAGGCTCATTGATGTCAAATGGAATCAAAAGAGCATCAGGTAATGAGGTTTGAAATTTTTCTAGGAATGATTTCACTAACACTTGAACATTTAAATCATCTCTTGATCTTAATTTGAACACCTTAGGAGCTTCTTTACATCTTTCAACAGCCACTTTTCTATTAAAGGAGTTTGAAAATAGATAACAATGCTTGAAAGCTTCATGAATCTCATCACATTGGTTTGCAAGGTTAGTTGTCTCAAATTCAACTTTCCTAGTTTTTTGAAATTCTGTAGTGGGCTTGAAATCACTTTCTTTTATATTCTCCTCCAAATCTGATAAATATACTCTTCTCAAAGCAAGTAATTGAGAATCAATTTTATCATCAGGTATTTTATCAAAAAATTTACCCTTTTGTTGTAAATGAAGAAGTACAGATGATGTTTTTTTACTTCTTACATAACGATATCTCAGAACAGTGGTGATGCGTTTTAAAAGATCTGCACAACTATTTAGTCCAGATTTAGAGAAGCTCTCAAAGCTATCCAACTTGAACATTGAATTTTTAATCGTATTTGTTGAATCAGTACTCGAAGCTTCAATCAAATCTGGTCTAAAATTTGTATACTCCACTTGACATGAAATTAATTTTACCTCATTTTCTTTAATCATTTCCACTTGAAAGTCAATGTCATTTTCATTGCAAGCATAGCAATTAATTATTATTCCTAATATCTCTGGTTCGTTTCCGTCTATTGATCCAAATAGGTACATATCAGGAAACATATTCATGGGAGTTTCTATTTGGATGTACCAATCTTGCACGAATTCATATTTATTATTTGTATTGTATTTTTTAATCATTTCAAAAGTAGAAGTTGAAGGTGTTACTGATATTGCCTTTTGAGTTGAATAACTTTTCTTTTTCTTAAGTGATTGTTGTAACATTTCATTTGCTTTTGGGCCAACCAATTCTGCAAATAATAGCAAAAAAATAATTGCATTAATCAAAATGAAAATATAATTTCAAATATTGTCACATAATGTTCTTATAAATACTGAAAAACCACCTAATCTAACCATTTCCAAGATAGTGTACATAAAATATAAAACCACCATACCAGTTGAAGGAGGCAATGTTTGTACATCACTTTTTTTTTGTCTTTTCTTCACTACTTTACTTTGAATATCAGGCACACCAAATTCCGCAGCTTCTAAAAAAAAATTATGGAATACAGGAAATACTAAATATTATTAAACAACCTTATAATATATGATTTCCATTTACATGCACAATAATAAACGAGTACATATGCTATGCAAGTTTACTATATGACACCAAAAGTTATCACCTAGGTAAAACTGATAAGAAAAGAAACTACATAATCCAACCATTTCAAAAAGAGTACAAAAAATATAAAACCACCATACCAGTTGAAGGGGGCATCATTTGTAGGTCACTTGTTTTTCTTTTTGTCTTCGCAACTTTACTTCGAATTTCAAGCCCACCAGTTTCCACGGTTTCTAGAAAGAAAAATTTAATGGAAGACATGAAATAACAAATAGTATTAAACAACCTTATAATACACGATTTTCATTTACACGCACAATAATAAATGAGTACATATGTTATGCAAGTTTAGTATATGACACCAAAAGTTATCACATATTTAAAATTTCTTGGAAAAAAATACCCATGTTAGTATGGGTTGTCCCCATTAAAACCCCAATCCTAAGGCTATTTCCATGGGTTTTATTAATCAACAACCAATTATTAACACAATGTCTAACAATTTTAACAAAGTATAAATTAAAATTGTCATACCAATTAAAGAATTTGGTGTCGTGTTTCTTGAACTTCCTTTTTCCTTGGATGCTTCCTTTGAATTCTCACTAGCTTCATAGTCCATGGTATCTGAAAATAAAGTAAAAAAATTGTTATCACAATTTCGAATTATTGAAGAAAATATGAATTTATAAATACTACAACTATTCGCATAATTATATGTGTAACAAAATGAACAAGAACAATAACAATTGTATAGTAATAGCTAATCAAGGTTAGAAAAAGGGCACCTCGAAATAATTTTTTATATTATTTTAATCGTGAATATAGGAAAGCAAATATCTACTAGGTTTCCTTCCAGCACAAGCATAAGAACATTTCCAAAAGACATTACATTGTGAATAAACAAAAAAAAAATTGTATAGACCAAAATAACAACATATATACACAAAATTTATCTCTTATAGTCATGTATATTCTTAGTTTGCTTTAGATGAAATAATAGCAAAACACAATGAAAGAACATTAACTATGGCAATCATTATATTTTCTTCTAGATCTTTGTCTAGCACAAAGACAAACACATACCAACTTTGCAAGGTGAAATAAATTTAGAATGTGATATAATTACTTCTAACATGAACAAAAGCATATTGCATTTGCATCCTAGATTTATTTCTATTACAAACGCATGGATATTGTCAAAAAAAAACATTGTAAGGTGAAAGAAATCTAGCATGTGCTAGAATTATTTTTAGCACGAACACATTCATATTTCCAAGAAAAACATTGCAAAACAAAATAAATATAGCACAAGCTAGATTTCCTTATACCACAAACCACAAACATATTGTCATTAAAATATTGCAAGGCAAAGGAAATGAAACCCATGCTAGACTATATTCTATCGCATACAAGAAGATTGCCAACAACAACATTGTATTGTAAAGCAAAAACATAAACACAATGTCAATATAGTCATTGGAATAATAATATTTCTTGGGACATTTGACCTTGCCTTTTAGAGACTATGAAGTTTTAGTCCATGCCTACGTAGACTATTGTTACAATATAAAAAAATTTAAACCTTGAAACGATTAGAAGGCCCTTCATATGGAATATGTGGTCTAAGAATGGGATAGTGTACAAAGATTTCCTCCTATAAAAAATACAAGAACGTTGCAAATAACAACATTACAAGGTGAAAGAAATATAATTCATACTATAATTCCTTCTAATGCGAAATTAATCACATAACAACATTGTAGGGTGAGAAAAATTTACTCAAAATTACATTTACTTATAACAAACATATAAATATCTCCAATGACAACACTACACGACAAAAAAAATTTAGCGCAAGCTAGATTTTCTTTTAGCCTAAACAAAAACATGTTAGCATTAACAACATTGCAATGTAAAATAAAATCTAACATGTGTTAGATTTCATTTTAGTGCAAACTCGAGCACATAGAAACATTGTAGAGTGACAAGTCTATCAAGTGCTAGATTTATGTCTACCACAAATACAAGCACGTTGCCAACAACAACGTGGTAGAGTATAAGAATTCTAGATTGTGTTAAATTTTATTCCAACACAAACACAAACACATTTTAATTTGAAAGAAATTTAACACATGTTATATTTCCTTTAAACGCAAACACAAGAACATAACAACATTGTAAGACTAAACAAGTTTATTGTGTGCTAGATTAACAACATTGCAATTTAAAATAAAATCTAACATGTGTTAGATTTTCTTTTAGCGCAAACTTGAGCACATAGAAACATTGTAGAGTTTCCTTTAAACGCAAACACAAGAACATAACAACATTGTAAGACTAAACAAGTTTATTGTGTGATAGATTAACAACATTGCAATTTAAAATAAAATCTAACATGTGTTAGATTTTCTTTTAGCGCAAACTTGAGCACATAGAAACATTGTAGAGTGATAATTCTAGCAAGTGCTAGATTTATGTCTACCACAAATAAAAGCACATTGCTGACAACAACATTGTAGAGTATAAGAAATCTAGCTTGTGTTAAATGTTCTTCCAACACAAACACAAGGACATTTAAATTTGAAAGAAATCTAACACATGCTATATTTCCTTCTAGCACAAACACAAGAACATAACAACATTGTAGGACTAAATAAGTCTATAATGTGTGCTAGATTAACAACATTGCAATGTAAAATAAAATCTAACATGTGTTAGATTTCCTTTTAGCACAAATTGGAGCACATAGAAACATTGCAGAGTGAGAAATCTAGCAAGTGCTAGATTTCTGTCTAGCACAAATACAAACATGTTGCCAACAACAACATTGTAGAGTATAAGAAATCTAGCTTGTGTTAAATTTTCTTCCAACACAAACACAAGCACATTTAAATTTGAAAGAATTCTAACACATGCTATATTTCCTTCTAGCACAAACACAAGAACATAACAACATATTAGGACTAAATAAGTCTAATGTGTGCTAGATTAACAACATTGCAATGTAAAAGAAAATCCAACATGTGTTAGATTTCCTTTTAGCACAAACTCAAGCACATAGAAACATTGTAGAGTGAGAAATATAGCAAGTGCTAAATTTATGTCTACCACAAATAAAAACATGTTGCCAACAACAACCTTGTAGAGTATAAGAAATCTCGCTTGTGTTGAATTTTCTTCCAACACAAACACAAGCAAATTTAAATTTGAAAGAAATATAAAACATGTTATATTTCATTCTAGCACAAACGCAAGAACATAACAACATTTTAGGACTAAATAAGTCTAATGTTTGCTAGATTAACAACATTGCAATGTATAAGAAAATCTAACATGTGTTAGATTTCCTTTTAGCACAAACTCAAGCACATAGAAATATTCTAGAGTGAGAAATATAGCAACTGCTAGATTTATGTCTAACACAAATGCAAGCACGTTGCCAACAACAACATTGTAGAGCGAGAAATCTAACATGTGCTACATTTATGTCTACCACAAATACAAGCACGTTGCCGACAACAACGTTGTATAGTATAAGACTTCTAGATTGTGTTAAATTTTCTTCCAACACAAACTCAAGCACAATTTAATTTGAAAGAAATCTAACACATGTTATATTTCCTTCAAGCACAAACACAAGAACATAACAACATTGTAGGACTAAATAAGTCTAGTGTGTGCTATATTAAAAACGTTGCAATGTAAAAGAAAATCTAACATGTGTTAGATTTCCTTTTAGCGCAAATTCGAGCGGATAGAAACATTGTAGAGTGAGAAATCTAGCAAGTGCTAGATTTATGTATACCACAAATCTATCCTACCATCGAAAGCGGAAACAAAATCTATCCTACCATCTCAAGCTTTGGATAGAAAGCTTGGTAAAAGAGATGGATTTGGTCTGGGATAAGTCTCTCTATAAGGAAAAGAGGTCCTCTACATGGAGCTGGCAGAAGGGAGTTACCTAAAAATATATCTCGAGTTATCTAGAAACTCCATACGAAAACATCACATGTGTTTTCTTATCAAAGGATGGGCTTCCTCTCATAAACCAATATTCATTGCTTCCCTGTATCCCTTGCAAAGGCTCTATCTTTTGACCCCGTTGTATAAAAGGCTCTTTCACCCACTGTTGATAATATCGGCGATTCGAAAATATTGCGATATTTTTGGCAAAACGATATATCGCCGAGAAAATATCGCAATATTTTTTTGTGTTTAAAATATCGCGATATTTCCAAAATATCAGCAAAATATCGGCTATGTTTAAAATTTTGAAAAAAAAATATTTTTTATGTTTGCCGATATTTTGTTGATATTTTCGCCGATATTGCCAATAAGATGTTTTCTGGACCCTTGCCGATATTTTGCCAATACCAATATTTTCAACACTGCTTTCACCTACCCTGTTGATCATATGCTCCGAGTACAAACTCAAAATAATATATGGAAGACACATTATCCTCATGCATGGGAGACATAACATATACGTTTTCTTGGAGAGTTTCTTTCCATGTCATTCTTACATTCTTCCTCATGCTGAAAGAACATATATTTCTTACATTCTTCCTCATGCTAAAAGAACGCATGCCTCCATAGTTGGAATTCAATAAAACCAACCTAAGAAGCCAATGATCTTGAAATATGTGTGATTTTGTGCCAAGATAGAGGTGTCGTGGCATAAGTGGAAGGAAGGAATTTTTCTAAATTTGAAGACAGAGTTTAGTAAAAAACATAAAATCTCATTACGCACTAGTTTAAATCAATGTTCACTGCAAATAAGATAAGGTGTCCTTCAAATCACATTATAAACTAGTCTGAATCATCACTGCATTGAGCCATGGTATACGAATTGTAAGGATACCCAAAGAGTAGCAGTAGCTAAAAATTTTTATGCCAACATTATGGAACTAGAGGGAATGGATTCAATGGAGATCAAGACCTTACGTTGTGTTTTTCTGAGTGGAAGAAGTCCCTAGAAATTAAAATTTTCCTGGAGATAGGGACAAGCAACTAATAACAAACGGAAGCACTAATAATGTATCAAGGAGTCAGGTTCCTGAAGGACATTGTGCAAAGGGATGTAGTTATTGTTGAGGACTCCAACATAATCACAAGATCACTGAAGCAATTCCCTCCTCCTAAGCCCTGGCATGCATCTATCATAAAATGGTCCTGCTACTCAATGCATTTAAATAAGTCCACTATTTTCAGGTTAGAAAAAGATTCAACTCCCAAGTCAATCAGATGGCTAAGCAAGCAATTTCAGTTGAGGACTCCAACACAATCACAAGATCACTGAAGCAGGAAAGAGCTCCTTCCTCTTAAGCCCTGGCATGCATCTATCATAAAATGGTCCTGCTACTCAATGTATTTAAATAAGTCCACTATTTTCAGGTTAGAAAAAGATTCAACTCCCAAGTCAATCAAATGGCTAAGCAAGCAGTTTCAAAAGACAAAGGAACTCTCTGAGTATGTATCAAGGGGGGGGGGAGGGGGGAAATCCCTCTACACCTCAATAACATCATCAATAAAAAGTCCCAAGGAGAGGAAGCATGAAAGGTGGCACTCTCTACCCAAATTGTGATACATGGAAACAAAAGGAGTTTGGCTCACCAGATAAGAAGGCACAGGGACGGTTTGCTAACAGAGAGTTTGATAACCAGGACAGTTTGCTAACAGGGACAGTTTGATCATATGTTCCAAGTACAAACTCAAAATACTAATGGAAGATAGGTGATCCTCATGCATTGGAGACATAACATATACGTTTTCTTGGAGAGGCCTGATACTAAAGCATAGCGTGACATTCTTTTTTATTACAGATTTCCTTGACAACACGTTAGCATTCTTTTTACTTGCAGATTTCCACAAGATTGGGGTCCTCTGGAAATTCTTCTGGAGTAATAGCTTCTGGGTTATGATCTTCCAATGATTTTTTTTCTTCTTTTAATTATTTGTGTTTATTATTATTATCTTCTCACTAAACGTCTTGGTAGGCTAAAATTTCACCTCATCCCACTCTAAAGTAGAATGATTTAAAGAAAATGATTTGTTGATATTCCTACCTGGGAACAAAACTGGCAGTTAAGTTATCATATTTGGTTGCTCCTAGGATTAATCATTACATCATAGGTGTGCATAGGTTATACATTAGAAGATATATACAGTCATGTATATCCCTTATCACTGGGAAGTGAAAACGTCATAATTCAACGGAGCACATGATGTACTACCGTTAAGGTGCATTACAAAACACGAAGTACAAGTTTGATACATCTTTGAATTCAAGTCCACTAGGAACTAGGAATTATGTCTGATCAATGAGATTTCTGTAGGTCTAACAAATCCACAGTTGTGAATAATTATTCCCTACAAATACATGCCCAGGTGGACAAAGTTGCAATGGATCTTGAGCATTTTGTTAGCTACTTGAGCACTGAAGAGGTGCCTTTTGCATAATGAGTAGGGTCCCGGCTGATGATCATCAACTTTGCTACTTGTGCCATCCCAATGCTCAAGACAAGGCTTTGAGTAGTGACAAAGTACAAGTCAGTGAGTGTGAGAAATAAGGGAGAGGTGCTAAGTTTGGCTATGCCACTGCCACAACTACATCTAGTAGAGCATACTTTGGATGAAAAGGTACCCTGCATCCTCTTGGGGTTATCTAATATGTGGTGACCTCAGGATGATGGTAATGAAGGATGGAACTTCCAGTGATATTTATGTTTCCCAATGTTTTGGGATGGCCTTCAAAGCTAATCAATGATGACCCTCCCTGTTCTACTACGGTGCAGGTGTTCAGGTGCCATATCATTTATTGTTCATTGTTTTGTTGATGTGACTCACCCTTCAAGGTTTTAATTATGTTGATGGCTATACTGGACTTTGGGCCAAGGGTCTATTTTGTTCATAACTTCATATTTCAGTTGGATCTAGGCATTTAGTGCATAGGGGATTTTTAATGTTGCTCCTATGTTGACATTATGGTGGTGGTCCATCTATTCAAGCCACACATTCACACAATGGGTAGTGGATGATGGATCTAGTGGGCAAGTTTGGGTTTGTTGGAGGGTTACATGTTTGAGGCAGCATTTAACTGGAGAGAGGAAGATGGATAAAATCAAAATCTATGACCAAGTTCCTGGTGCAGACAGGGAACCTTGGAGGGGCTGTTAAACCAATCTTTGTACGAGGAAGAAGGGAGGCAGCCCTGTGCCCCCAACATGGCTGACATAGAGGGGATAAATATATGCAGAAAAGACAGAAGTCAAAGGCCAAGGAGAAAGTAGATGAACCGAGTAGACTGCATCAGATCTTTATAGGGGGTGCTCAGCACAAGCTACTGCACCTGTTCAAGTGAACCCAATCATATTAACTGCAAAAAAGGATTTGAATAAAAGAGAGAAGCATCTTTATGTTGTCTACCTCCAGAAGCAACAAAAGAAAATATTAGAGTGTGATAGGAGAGGGTATTTTCATTTGAGTGCAATGCTTAATAAAACTTAGACGACCATTTTTTTCCTGAAATGCAATAAAGAGAAGCATTAAAACTTACTACACTAGAATTTGGCACAAGAGACGAATAAGCTCGAACATGATAATAGGATAATGATTAAAACATAGTTAATAGACTTATAAACATTTATCAAATACCATCACACAATTGGCATGGTTAATATCAGCAAAAGGCACGGCTATTAGTGCAGCAACGATGAAGCATTTGGCACATGAAGAATACAGCAATGCACCAGCTAGATATAGTATTTGAAAATGAAAAATAGAAGATACTAGAATGCCATAGTTGACATTGTAACATAGTGCTTGGCACAGTTAAGAAAGAAAATAAACATAGTTAGAAAAGGCTACTGATTGCAGCAAAGTAGGCACTTAGACATAGCGAATTCAGATGTCCCATTTGT
This sequence comes from Pinus tabuliformis, assembly GCA_031772625.1. Taxonomy (NCBI): domain Eukaryota; kingdom Viridiplantae; phylum Streptophyta; class Pinopsida; order Pinales; family Pinaceae; genus Pinus; species Pinus tabuliformis. The sequence continues at coordinate 285,239,166 of CM062820.1, read as the reverse complement.
GGTTTGATATTCCTTTTTCTGCTCTGCATAATGAATTTCCGGGAGGAAACCCACTGGGTACTTCCCCTCTAAATGCAAATGCAAATCAAACCAATCAAACAGTCTAAATGCAAATGCACATGTATGTATTTGTTTTCGGCTTTCTTAGTATGTGAATGATAAAAAGAAAGCTAATGCGCAAATCTGAAATACTTTTCAAGCGACAGTTACTAACAAGTTTCTTTTCAAAATAAAAAATGAAGACAATCTCAACACTTTACGATTCGGAAATGAATACTTGCTTTCGACACTAGAAAAACTACAAATTCATACCAAATACAATAGTAACAGGGTGATTGACTATCAAGAGCAACCAAACTCTCTCCTATGACTGAAAACGACACTTGCGACACTTTCAAATCAAGAAACGACAATACAATTACGTTACTTTTTGCAAAGGAGAACTAAAAATGACTCAACAAATACACAAAAACATTTACAGTTCTTTTGCACAATGGAGGCGGAATATCAGCAAGGAAAGGGGTTTCAAACAGAGATATACTGATTACAAACAACAAAACTCATGAATAGAACTGAAAAGAATGAACACAGAAACCAAAACTGAGGAACAATGCCTAGTCTGATCAGCGCACCTGTAACACAGTGAACTTGAAATGCAGCGCACCTACTACACTCGGGAAGTGCGCTGAATTTCAGATTCACAGAACAGAGCCTGCGCTGGGCCAGAGACGAGACTTTGCTTGGGTTCCAGGTCACAGTTTGCAGTTCAGTTCAGGGGTTTTGGCCGAGCAAATGGTAATCAGTAAACCAACAATCAGGGGTAGATCTAAGGAGGTTATTGGAGCTACCACAGGGGCAATTAGAGAGTTTGTAAATCAGTTGTTTAATTCATAAACAAATCCCGGAGATTGACTGAAGCGGCATTTATCTACTTTGCATTTGCATAGCAAATGCAGTTCGAAAGCTACCTGGCTCGACTTCAGACTCCGTCTGTAAGTTTATAAAATAAACAACAAGGAAGATAAACAAACAACCTAGTCGCTCCCCAACGGAGTCGCCATTTTGTTACAGGGAAAAGTGTCTACACAGAACTTCTTATCCCACTAAGGTGTGGTAACTACCTTAGAAACAAACAAAGTAAAGCTACTTTCGTTTTTCCTTTATGAAATATAGATGAGAGAAGAACAAAGGAGACCAACCTCTATCTTGCGCTTATCTCCTAATTCGATTCCTCTCTCTCCTGATAGTCCTTCGCTACTTGCTTCCTAGAGAAGGATACTAAGAGCAAGGCTTAATGTGCAAAGGTGGTGGTACGCAAAACAAAGAAAGGAAAAATAAGATCGAGGGGATAAACAGAAATGTCTCCTCTCGTTTATATATTTTGTTGATTTGAAAAAAAGCTTACTCATTTTCATTCTTCTTCCTCGTTTGTTTATTGTCCCATTTTCCGTTGTTGTTGACTTCTTTCTCTTTGAAACCAGCCCATTTCGTTAGCTCTTTATGTCCTCATCCATTCTCTTTCAAAATGTTTCGATTAAAGGTTTGCTCCATGAATTTCACATAAACTCGTCATCGATATCTATTGATCTTCACCATTTGAGTCTCAGCAGGACCATTTTTGTCTCTGATACCTATTGCCATGGTTCTTTCATACCTTCAAAGGAGAAGCAGCTTCAACATGCACAACCATGAGAAAAGCACTGGGAAAAGATGAAGAAGACAATGGAGATGTAGGACAACAAAAATCTCTCTATTTCTAATTGATTAATTGCAAATAAATGATAGTCCCAAAGTGTGGTAATTGAGAGGACAACTGCCTCCAGAGTAAGTTCATTTTTTCCATTTTTGAATGTAACATGGCATATTAAGGTTTAGGAATCCCCTGATAGGAAAGTATCTTTGAATTTAACACAACATATTAAGGTTTATGAATTCCCTGATTGGAAAGTACTACTAACGAACACTTAAAAATGGAATTACCATACGCTGCGATATCCATGATGGTTGGATCACCAAAAAACTAGTACTGTTATGCAGCATGGATGGACTGTTAAATTTGAAGACAGAGTATGGTTGAATCACCAAGAAACTAGTACTGTTATGCAGCATGGATGGATTGTTAAATTTGAAGACAGAGTATAGTAAGAAACATGAAATCTCATTATGCACTAGTTTAAATCAATGTTCACTGCAAATGAGATAAGGTGTCCTTCAAATCACATTATGCACTTGTCTGAATCATCACTACTTTGACCCATTGCTAACAGACAGTTTGATAACAGAGACAGTTTGCTAACAGGGACAGTTTGATCATATGTTCCAAGTACAAACTCAAAATACTAATGGAAGACAGGTGATCCTCATGCATTGGAGACATAACATATACGTTTTCATAGACGTTATCTGTTCACAACTAAAGATTCATTCCCTATGGGCCTTTCCACTATACGTGATTAATTAGTTTTACAAAAAACCCCTTTTCCAATCTATCTACTACCTGAGGTTATATAACCTTATCTTCTTCAAAAAAATCCTTACTTTATAACATAAGGGACATGATAGGAAGACTTCAAAAAGAAGTCTGTAGAATCTTTCATCACACCGTCAAGAACTTGTAAATATTTATGGCAACAGGGGACAAAGTCAAAGTCCCCTTTGATAACTCATTCGCTGAAGTATTGAGTTCATGAAGAATGTCCCTGAAAGAATATTTGTCAAAGTCTGTTGAAGTGTTGAGTTCGTGAAGAATGTTCATGAAAGAATTTCATTTAAAAGATATAATTGAGTTATAAAAGTCCACCAACAAATGACATAGATTTATATTTATTAATTGATGCTTTCCTATTGGCCTAATCAATACAAGGTTGGAATCACTCATGATCTGCAACTTCTTAACACCTCTAAGCATAACAACCTCAATAAGTTTTCTTAGGGAAGTAAAATATGCTTAGTTAGTTGATCCTCTATCGAGAGAATATTGAATATGGAAATAGTGATCAGGAATGAGAAAAAGAACAACACATACCCCACAAATGCAGGGATGGTCTTAACTAACACCATAAATAAATAAACTCAAAATCCAAATCTATCATTACTGATAGCTTAGGCCTCCTTGTGGGTATATCCTCCAACCTTTAATGCACTAGATGCTTTAGAGCCAACAGTAATAGAAATAAGAATATCCTTGTCTTGAAAAATGCTATAGTTCTTTGTTTACCAAATACCATATATGAATAACACTACAAGAGCTTCAAAGCATTTAAGAAACTTATTAAAGAACGAAACTTATGCACATTCCATCAAAATAACATAGGACCAAGGAACCTTTGGCTTGAGCTCAATGAAAAATTTAAATAGGATTTGAACAATATAACGACAAGAGATAAACAAATGATGAACATTTTCCTCATTGTTTTTGCACAACAGACATTGATGAGGCCCAACCTAACCTATTTTAATTCCACTTGCCCGAGTGAGAAGTTAATTTGATAAAGCTAACTACAATGTAATTATAATTTCCAAAGGAAAATGCAGTTATCATAATAAATCCCACTACCACTCACTTCTCTTGAAAATTGAGATTCCATAATTACCTTATACCTTGTTTAATAGTGAAATCACTTCTACTAACTTTTTGACACCAAATTGGAACATCTTCTATATCATCTTTAAGATTTCCTTGATCTTAGGCTTGACATTTTGGGTTATGATCTTCCAGTGATTTTTTTTTAATTATTTGTGTTTATTATTATTATCTTCTCACTGAAAGTCTTGGTAGGCTAAAATTTCACCTCTTCCCACTTTGAAGTAAAATGAATGATAGTCTCGAAGTGTGGTAATTGAAAGGACAACTGCCTTCAGAGTAAGTTCATTTTTTCCCTTTTTGAATGTAACATGGCATATTAAGGTTTAGGAATACCCTGATTTGAAAGTATCTTTGAATTTAACACAACATATTAAGGTTTAGGAATTCCCTGATTGGAAAGTACTACTAACAAACACTTAAAAATGGAATTACGATAAGCTGCAATATCCATGATGGTTGGATCACCAAGAACTAGTACTGTTATGCAGCATGGATGGACTGTTAAATTTGAAGACAGAGTATGGTTGGATCACCAAGAAACTGGTACTGTTATGCAGCATGGATGGACTGTTAATTTGAAGACAGGATGTCAGAGATCTCTGCTTTCAAAGATATGTTTATTCTGAACCTTATAGACACCCCAAGCGATGAAGATAGGAAAGGATTTACAATTACCCATGTTTTTCTCACATAAGAAAAGGAAATGGTCAATATGATACATTGGAACAAGGTCCAAAATATGGAGGGTTGCAGTCCAAAGTTCCATGGAAAAATCACACAGAAAAAATAAGTGATTGACATATTCAAAGTCCTTTGAATAGAGGATACATATATTTGGCCTAGATAATCCTTTATGTGCATTTGTGGCTTCTTCAGCACAAGCGTACACCATAGAGATGATTCGGTTTTGTGCTTGTATGCTAGCATTTTCAAGACAAGGATTTCCTTGTAATCATGTTGTTTGATTGTTGTAACTCTGTGTTCTATGATTTAACACTTTGACCCATGAAGTAATGTATGATGCATTTCTTAAAAAACTGGAAAGAGATCTAGATCGGTATATTGTAAGGAAATGAAAGAACTTCTAAGCAGCTTAAACAGTAGCTTCAATTTTTCTTTTATAACATACGATTGGTTCTGCTATGTTTTGTTAATTTTTCATGGCGGGAGGGATTCAACATCCAATCAAGATAGGGGACCATGGCTACTCAACCCAGAGAGGGGAGACCCCTGTTATCCCACATTCATATAACACAGTTGTACCAGGGGCAAAAAAACATTCAGCAAATCCAACAAACACAATGGGAAAGACCTTTTAAGGCACCACTTGAAGGCCACACAATTGCCTGGAGACAGCCTCTGAGAATTTCAGGTTAGAGATACCATCATCAATATTCGGCAGGAAGATTCAATATTTGAGAGACCACATCATTATTTGTCATTTTTTTGCATATTGGCCATCCAACCAATGTGAGAATAACGAATTAAAATCTTTGAATTGCAGGTTTGACTTGAATCAAATCAGAAGAGAGTTTTTCAAGCTAGGCTGTAGTAAAATTCAAGGTTGATCAAGATTACTCAGCCAGCACAAGTTGGACTCACAATTAATCAGAAGTTACACTCTGCTCACCGATTTTTTCCAATTTTTTTCTCAAGCGCACTATGAGCATTTTCTCAAGTTACACTATGAGCATGTGCTGAGGTGAGAAATGGCATTTTATGAACAATGCTGCTCAGTGTTCCTTGAACAGAGTTTATATTGTTATAATCCTTGTGCAATTCAGTACTAGTTTGGAGAATTGATGGCTATTTAATATTTGTACAGGTCATGCTCGGAGGCTATTTTGCTTTGAAAAGAGTTGAATATCCATCTACAGATTTATTGTATCCATTTCCATTTGGAATCAATAAACCATTAAAAAGTTTTTTCACAGCCTTTGGAAGTAATACATACCCTATTGATATTCATTTTTATCTCTAGTATATCAGCATTATTTATGGAGGAACAGAAAAAGGGACTGATGTAGTATGGTCGGATGTGTGCCAGCATTTGCTTAATTATAATTTATCATTTATATTCCCAGAATGACAGTCTGCAACTTGGTAAAACCCTGAAGTTGGACCAATGAACAATTCGAGATACATATATGAATAGAGGATACATATATTTGGCCTAGATAACATATATTCTGCCTCAGCAAAAACACTGGAGTTCACTCACTGCAACCTTGCACAACCTTTTTTTATTATAGCATTTGGAAATTTGGCAATGAAAATATGTCAATGGGGAGGTTCCAGTTTCACTAACTTAATGAATACATATAGATCATGAGAATATACAAGGCATGACAAACCTTCACATGCCAACAAGGATGATAATAATCTGAACTCTGTTCTAGGAACACTGAGCATCATTGTTCATAAAATTCCATTTCTCACCTCAGCCCAAGCAAAAAACTGAATCATCACTGTGGTGTATGCTTGTGCTGAAAAAGCCGCAACTGCACATAAATATGCACCCTAAATAGATGTGTTAATACCTTCCTTTCATCCAAAGAAGGTGGGTTAGCCCTCAAAGTTGTTTTGAGATTGCATGACGAGAAGGCTGGTACTTTTCCTCTGAATTCAGGATCATTCAGCCTAGTTGGAATGGAGAAATATTGAAGAGGTATAGGAATGAGTTTGGCTATTGGGTTTTGATGTTTAGAACAATCAGATGATATGTTTTTTCCAAAACATAAGTAGAAGCAGGCCTGTCTAGGAGAATGTTTTTAATAAATTCACAAGGTATTATTTCTATCCATTAGGAAGCACATCCTCTGGTGCTCGAGAATAAATAATAGCACATTCAGTTGGATAAGAAGGTCTAATTTACAGAACCTCACCCAAAATCTCACTCAATTCTACTAGTATCATTTCCATGATTTAAATAATGAATGGAGGAGTCTTAATACTCCCAATCACTTTACATAAAAGCGACTAAAATGGTCAAAGGATAATATCACATGACTCTCATGCCACATATGCCTAGGTCCAATTGGAAAAACACATATGGCATGACAGTCATGGAAGCTAGCTTACCCAAGGTCAAAGGCTAGTCACACAGTATTCTTTGTGCTTAGTCTTTGCAATTGAAAATTCCTTTGTAGGGAGGATTAAGAAGTAAACTGTTTTTTGATTGCACATTTTAAGCAAGTCTACCCTTGGTTGATTTGATAGTGGAGATTCTCTTCAAGCCTTATTTTGAATGTAGATCCCCTGAAAATCCTTGCACTCTCATGTTCTGCAGATGATTGGATCACAATCAACCATACAAATGGCAATTGTTTCCCATTGAGAAGAATCTATATACCCCTCTCAAGGTCCTGCAAGGCAAGGAAATGGATTGAAAACAATATATATACTCTTCTAAAAGTATTACTAGTTCTCCAAGTCACAATAGAGCCTCCACAACTAAAAGTTGTGAAGCATTGAAACTCATATTCGTGCACTCTGGTTTTCGTCATATGATTAGGACAATAAAGAATTATACAAACATGTCTGTCCTATTGAGAAAATATGTATACCCCTATCAAGGTCTTGCAATACAAGGACATTGATTGATAAGAGTCTATATATTCCACACAAAATATTCCGTGTTCTCAGAGTTGCAGTTGAGCCTCAACAACTGTACATTTCTGAGGCATTTAAACTTGTATTCTTGTAACTCTGTTTTTCTTCAGATTAGTAGATAATAAGCAATTATACAAAAAAAAATAAAAAAATCTAAATTTCAATAATAAGACTCTATATTCCCCTATCCAAGTCTTGTAAGGAAAGGACATACATTGGGAAGCGTTTATATACTCTCAAAATCTTCCAAGATCACGTAATCACAATTGAGCCTCAACAACTATACAGTTACGAGACAGTCTAACCCATATTCATGTACTCTGTTGCCCTTTAGATGATTACATAATAAACAACTATACAGACAAATATGCATTCTATTGTCAATAATCTATATACCCCTATCAAGGTCTTACAAGGAAAGGACATGCATTGAGAAGAATCCCTATACTATTCTCCTTATGTTCTGATATCTCAGAGTTGCAAACTGGGCCACAACAACACTATACTTGTGACCCGTGAGGCATTAAAGCCCATATTCTTGTTGAGAGACCACGTCATTATTTGTCATTTTTTTGCATATTGGCCATCCAACCAATGTGAGAATAACGAATTAAACTCTTTGAATTGCAGGTTTGACTTGAATCAAATCAGAAGAGAGTTTTTCAAGCTAGGCTGTAGTAAAATTCAAGGTTGATCAAGATTACTCAGCCAGCACAAGTTGGACTCACAATTAATCAGAAGTTACACTCTGCTCACCGATTTTTTCCAATTTTTTTCTCAAGCGCACTATGAGCATTTTCTCAAGTTACACTATGAGCATGTGCTGAGGTGAGAAATGGCATTTTATGAACAATGCTGCTCAGTGTTCCTTGAACAGAGTTTATATTGTTATAATCCTTGTGCAATTCAGTACTAGTTTGGAGAATTGATGGCTATTTAATATTTGTACAGGTCATGCTCGGAGGCTATTTTGCTTTGAAAAGAGTTGAATATCCATCTACAGATTTATTGTATCCATTTCCATTTGGAATCAATAAACCATTAAAAAGTTTTTTCACAGCCTTTGGAAGTAATACATACCCTATTGATATTCATTTTTATCTCTAGTATATCAGCATTATTTATGGAGGAACAGAAAAAGGGACTGATGTAGTATGGTCGGATGTGTGCCAGCATTTGCTTAATTATAATTTATCATTTATATTCCCAGAATGACAGTCTGCAACTTGGTAAAACCCTGAAGTTGGATCAATGAACAATTCGAGATACATATATGAATAGAGGATACATATATTTGGCCTAGATAATACTTTGAACAATTCGAGATCCTTCAACTCTGCTCAGTGCTGTCTTCAATTCCTGAACTTTACTATTTGTATCATCAAGTCTAAAGCATAATCCTAAGTAAATTGAAGGGCATTCATTAGCTATAGTCATACTGGATTATTTCAAGGACCAAGGGATATATTTTCAGCCTTAGTTATGAACCTAATTTCAAGCATGGATCCATTTCAGATCTCTGAATCATCCTTGGACCAGGACAAAGCCATTACAGCTGTGAGCAAATTCTGAAGCTAGAATAATAGATTATGAAAGAGACCCTTTAGAATTTAAATATGTTATATCTAGTGCTTGAGGGAAAGAACCTTAAAATTCCCCTTCTCCATTATCCAGTCCATCACACACTTGGAATCTCCATAAATCTGACAGGAGACAATGTTCAATGATGTTTCAATATATAAAAGGGCCCAAACTACAGAAACCTCTGCCTTGGTATTAGACTCTGAACCAATATTCAACCAAATATGATAAGACCCATTTCTAGGGAGGAAACTGATGGCACCCCCTCCACATACACCTAAATGATATGCATCATCAAAGAAACCTACATTCATAGATAGAGGACTATGAGGGAAGCATAAGGAGTGACTACGAGGAGGATTCAAAGGCTTGAAATACAGAGAAGAAACCCATAATATGAGGCAGGATGTCAGAGATCTCTGCTTTCAAAGATATGTTTATTCTGAACCTTATAGACACCCCAAGCGATGAAGATAGGAAAGGATTTACAATTACCCATGTTTTTCTCACATAAGAAAAGGAAATGGTCAATATGATACATTGGAACAAGGTCCAAAATATGGAGGGTTGCAGTCCAAAGTTCCATGGAAAAATCACACAGAAAAAATAAGTGATTGACATATTCAAATTCCTTTGAATAGAGGATACATATATTTGGCCTAGATAATCCTTTATGTGCATTTGTGGCTTCTTCAGCACAAGCGTACACCATAGAGATGATTCGGTTTTGTGCTTGTACGCTAGCATTTTCAAGACAAGGATTTCCTTGTAATCATGTTGTTTGATTGTTGTAACTCTGTGTTCTATGATTTAACACTTTGACCCATGAAGTAATGTATGATGCATTTCTTAAAAAACTGGAAAGAGATCTAGATCGGTATATTGTAAGGAAATGAAAGAACTTCTAAGCAGCTTAAACAGTAGCTTCAATTTTTCTTTTATAACATACGATTGGTTCTGCTATGTTTTGTTAATTTTTCATGGCGGGAGGGATTCAACATCCAATCAAGATAGGGGACCATGGCTACTCAACCCAGAGAGACCACATCATTATTTGTCATTTTTTTGCATATTGGCCATCCAACCAATGTGAGAATAACGAATTCTTAGGCGCATTTTGGTTTTCGACTGACAGATTGCTTCTGCCTCAGCAAAAACACTGGAGTTCACTCACTGCAACCTTGCACAACCTTTTTTTATTATAGCATTTGGAAATTTGGCAATGAAAATATGTCAATGGGGAGGTTCCAGTTTCACTAACTTAATGAATACATATAGATCATGAGAATATACAAGGCATGACAAACCTTCACATGCCAACAAGGATGATAATAATCTGAACTCTGTTCTAGGAACACTGAGCATCATTGTTCATAAAATTCCATTTCTCACCTCAGCCCAAGCAAAAAACTGAATCATCACTGTGGTGTATGCTTGTGCTGAAAAAGCCGCAACTGCACATAAATATGCACCCTAAATAGATGTGTTAATACCTTCCTTTCATCCAAAGAAGGTGGGTTAGCCCTCAAAGTTGTTTTGAGATTGCATGACAAGAAGGCTGGTACTTTTCCTCTGAATTCAGGATCATTCAGCCTAGTTGGAATGGAGAAATATTGAAGAGGTATAGGAATGAGTTTGGCTATTGGGTTTTGATGTTTAGAACAATCAGATGATATGTTTTTTCCAAAACATAAGTAGAAGCAGGCCTGTCTGGGAGAATGTTTTTAATAAATTCACAAGGTATTATTTCTATCCATTAGGAAGCACATCCTCTGGTGCTCGAGAATAAATAATAGCACATTCAGTTGGATAAGAAGGTCTAATTTACAGAACCTCACCCAAAATCTCACTCAATTCTACTAGTATCATTTCCATGATTTAAATAATGAATGGAGGAGTCTTAATACTCCCAATCACTTTACATAAAAGCGACTAAAATGGTCAAAGGATAATATCACATGACTCTCATGCCACATATGCCTAGGTCCAATTGGAAAAACACATATGGCATGACAGTCATGGAAGCTAGCTTACCCAAGGTCAAAGGCTAGTCACACAGTATTCTTTGTGCTTAGTCTTTGCAATTGAAAATTCCTTTGTAGGGAGGATTAAGAAGTAAACTGTTTTTTTATTGCACATTTTAAGCAAGTCTACCCTTGGTTGATTTGATAGTGGAGATTCTCTTCAAGCCTTATTTTGAATGTAGATCCCCTGAAAATCCTTGCACTCTCATGTTCTGCAGATGATTGGATCACAATCAACCATACAAATGGCAATTGTTTCCCATTGAGAAGAATCTATATACCCCTCTCAAGGTCCTGCAAGGCAAGGAAATGGATTGAAAACAATATATATACTCTTCTAAAAGTATTACTAGTTCTCCAAGTCACAATAGAGCCTCCACAACTAAAAGTTGTGAAGCATTGAAATTCATATTCGTGCACTCTGGTTTTCGTCATATGATTAGGACAATAAAGAATTATACAAACATGTCTGTCCTATTGAGAAACTATGTATACCCCTATCAAGGTCTTGCAATACAAGGACATTGATTGATAAGAGTCTATATATTCCACACAAAATATTCCGTGTTCTCAGAGTTGCAGTTGAGCCTCAACAACTGTACATTTCTGAGGCATTTAAACTTGTATTCTTGTAACTCTGTTTTTCTTCAGATTAGTAGATAATAAGCAATTATACAAAAAAAAATAAAAAAAATCTAAATTTCAATAATAAGACTCTATATTCCCCTATCCAAGTCTTGTAAGGAAAGGACATACATTGGGAAGCGTTTATATACTCTCAAAATCTTCCAAGATCACGTAATCACAATTGAGCCTCAACAACTATACAGTTACGAGACAGTCTAACCCATATTCATGTACTATGTTGCCCTTTAGATGATTACATAATAAACAACTATACAGACAAATATGCATTCTATTGTCAATAATCTATATACCCCTATCAAGGTCTTACAAGGAAAGGACATGCATTGAGAAAATCCCTATACTATTCTCCTTATGTTCTGATATCTCAGAGTTGCAAACTGGGCCACAACAACACTATACTTGTGACCCGTGAGGCATTAAAGCCCATATTCTTGTTGAGAGACCACGTCATTATTTGTCATTTTTTTGCATATTGGCCATCCAAACAATGTGAGAATAACGAATTAAACTCTTTGAATTGCAGGTTTGACTTGAATCAAATCAGAAGAGAGTTTTTCAAGCTAGGCTGTAGTAAAATTCAAGGTTGATCAAGATTATTCAGCCAGCACAAGTTGGACTCACAATTAATCAGAAGTTACACTCTGCTCACCGCTTTTTTCCAATTTTTTTCTCAAGCGCACTATGAGCATTTTCTCAAGTTACACTATGAGCATGTGCTGAAGTGAGAAATGGCATTTTATGAACAATGCTGCTCAGTGTTCCTTGAACAGAGTTTATATTGTTATAATCCTTGTGCAATTCAGTACTAGTTTGGAGAATTGATGGCTATTTAATATTTGTACAGGTCATGCTCGGAGGCTATTTTGCTTTGAAAAGAGTTGAATATCCATCTACAGATTTATTGTATCCATTTCCATTTGGAATCAATAAACCATTAAAAAGTTTTTTCACAGCCTTTGGAAGTAATACATACCCTATTGATATTCATTTTTATCTCTAGTATATCAGCATTATTATGGAGGAACAGAAAAAGGGACTGATGTAGTATGACGGATGTGTGCCAGCATTTGCTTAGTTATAATTTATCATTTATAATCCCAACTTGGTAAAA